>APFE031713030.1:10391-65716 GCA_000404065.3 Pinus taeda | reverse complement strand
AAACACAATGATCATATTCACTTCTAACATATTTCTGACTCAACATGAAAGAATCAAACTTCTTATACCACTGCCGAGGTGACTTTTTCAAGCCATATAATGACTTCTTGAGCCTGCAGACAAATTTCTCATTGCGATGCTGAACAAACCCTTCCGGTTGTTCCATATAAATTTCCTCATCTAAGTCTCCATGTAGAAATGTAGTTTTAAGATCTAATTGTTGTAACTCTAAATCAAGCAAAGCCACTAATGCTAACACAATTCTAATTGAAACAATTTTAACCACTGGTGAAAAAATCTCATGAAAGTCAATACCGACTTTCTGAGAAAACCCTTTTGCAACCAGTCGCACTTTGTACCTGTCTTCCATATCATTCACACCCCGTTTCAGCTTGAAAACCCATTTACACCCAACAGTTTTCCTGTCTTTCAGAAACTCAACCAGATCCCATGTGCCATTCTTACCTAAGGCCATCATTTCGTCCTCCATGGCTGCTTTCCACTTGTCACTTTTCGAACCTTCTATTTCTCCCTAATAGCACAGAGGTTCATCGTCATTAGCAATAAATGCAACTGAAGTAACATAATAATTATACCTTCTCGATGGCCATTTGATTATTGTCGACCTCCTTAAGGATGTTTCTGGTGCTTCCTTGATTGGCTGACTACCATCTATAGGATCTTCTTGATGATCAGTATCTGAGACCTGTTCATGATCTATACCTAAACCCTGTTCATGTTCTGATTCTGAAACCTGTTCATGACTAGTATCTGAACTATGGTCATCATGACTATCATTAGAAATGCTATCAAATTGAATGTGTTGAAAGTCAGATACATCATCATGTTTCAATCTACTATCTACATCTAACTGTACAAGAGAGGATTCATTAAACTTTACATCTTTGTTGATGATGATTTTGCAGGTAGTAGGATCGCACAATCTATATCCCTTTGTTCCAACACCATACCCAACAAAAATATACCTTTTAGACTTTGGATCTAATTTAGTTCGCTGATGTTTAGGCACTAGAGCATATGCATCACAACCAAACACTGTGAGTTTAGAATAATCACAAGGGTGTCCTTTCCATACCTCTTGCGAAATCTTGCAGCCTAACGCTGTCGATGGAGATCAGTTTATCACATAACAAGTTTTTGCCACCGCTTTCGTCCACAACTCCTTTTTCAACCCAACGTTACTCAACATACTCCTTGCTCTCTTTAGAAGAGTCCTATTCATGCGTTCAACAACTCCATTTTGCTAAGGAGTATAAATTGTGGTCTTATGTCTCTTGATTCTTGCATCCTTGCAATAGCTGTCAAACTCTTTGGAAGTAAACTCACCACCATTGTCAGTTCTTAAACATTTTATTGTTCTACCAGTGTTGTTTTCTACCAATGCTCTAAACTGCTTGAAAACTGAAAAAAAACATCACACTTCCTTTTCAACATGTAAACCCACACTTTCCTAGAAAAGTCATCAATAAACGATACAAAATATGACGAGCCACCATATGAGGTTGTAGGGGCTGGACCCCAAACATCTGAATGGATATAATCAAGTATTCCTTTACTAGTATGTTTGCCTGTTTTAAAATTTTTTTTACTTTGTTTTCCAAACAGACAATGCTTACAGAAATCTAACTTTCTAGACTTTAGATTTGGAAGTAACTTGCGATCAGCCAAAATTTTTAACCCTCTTTCACTCATATGGCCCAATATTTTATGCCATAAGTGAATGGAACTACTGTCATGTTCAAACACCATAGACACATAATCTGACCATGTACCTCATTCTAACTGAAATAGATTTCCTACCTTCTTAGCTTTCATAACTAGTAAAATACCTTTGTAAATTTTCATTACTCCACCTTGAATTACAGTTTTATATCCATTTGAATCAAGTGCTCCTAATGAAATCAAATTTTTTCTTAAATCTGGTACATGCCTCACATCAGTTAACATTTTAGCTGTCCCATCAAACATTTGTAGTTGTATGCTCCCAATCCCCACAATATTACATGTTACATCATTACCCATGTACACAACTCCATCATTATTGATTTATATGTCTTAAACCATTCTTTATGGATACACATGTGGTTTGATGCACCAGAATCTAACAACCAATGTTGACCATGATTTGACACATTAACTGATAATAATTCATTACTCATACCTGAACCAGATGTCGAACCTGTATCTGTCATATTTTCCTCCTTTTTCTCTGTCGAAGAATTTGCTTTAGAAGTTTGTTGTTGTTGCTTCCAGCAGTCCTTCTTTAAATGCCCTGATTTGCCACAAAACCAACACTTTACCTTACTCTTCTTCCCTTTCGACTTTGAACGAGAGTCGCTTGGCCTCCTGGAGTGTCTTTCTTTCAAAACGACCTCTAACCATCATAGCTTCTGATGTAGAGGTTTTGGAATGCGACATTCTCCTTGTTTCTTCTGATAATAAAGATGCAACTACATCATCAAACTCAATAGTTTCTGATGAACTAAGACTTATAGAAGTAACAAAATGATCCCATGACTCGAGCAATGAGCACAATAAAGTAATAGCTTTATCCTCAGATTGAATTTTTACTTCTATACTTTGTAATTGCACCAAAAGAGTATTAAAAGCATTTAAATGATCAGCAATCGATGTACCTTCCTTCATTCCCAAACTGTACAACTATCACTTCAGGAGAATCCTATTGGTTAAGGATTTGTTCATGTATAGTTTCTCCAGTTTCGTCCACAAAACAGCAGCTATTGTCTCTGACACGATATTAAACAGGACATCATCCGCCAGATACAATCGAATAACACTTATTGCTCTTTCATCCATCTCGGCCCACTCATTATCTGTGATGTTGTAAGGCTATTTGGATTTTCCCAACAATGCCTTTGCCACACCATGTTGGACAAGCAAATCGTACATCTTCACCTTCCAGATCTCAAAATTAGTTTTTCCATTAAACTTCTCAATTTCAAACCGAGCACTCTGAATTTTCGCCATCTTGTATCAACCAAAAATAATAATCTCCAAATCCAACTTTTAAATAACAGAAGTTAATCTCAAAAGAAACGCCTATGCCTTACTGCCTTCTATAAAAAAAAAGACAACGTTTTTGTTGGACCAAGCTGCAATTATAAAATAAAACACCAAAACAAAAAATTGTTGTTGTGCAAATTATGGTTTAACACAAACAATACTAATCATACGTGGCCCCACAGCCACGCCAACACTGTGTTTTGTTTTAGCGCATAGCAATATGGTTGTTGACTGCACAATGTTCAACGCCAACCCACACCAACAAACATACACTTACAATACCAACACACGCTATGAATAAACCAGCACTAACACGCATTAAGATAACCTGCAACAATGCACTCATGACCATAGTTGGTCTTAATGACAACCCGCCATGACATATACACACAACAATGCACTGAGAACTTCAAGTTGCAACACCTAACAAAATGAAAGGCTGCAATCGTTCACCGAGGAAGTTGAGGTCCGGCGTGGACATGTGAATGGGCAGTTGCGACTCTATAAAACCCTTTCTGCGTCCCAAGGTACAGAAGAATCCACTCCACGCAGGTCCACGCATTAACACGCAGGTTTGAACAATTGTAATTTGTTCTTTAAAATATTCGACTGCTACATCCACCTTGCAGCGCCACTCCCACACATTGCGCCATCGAGAGAGATACCACCATGATCGCTCTGCACGGGTATAGCACGTAGGTCCACGACACGGGCATAGCATACGCAGGTCTAGCACATCGACTTCTCTCCGCCTTACACTGATCCTGCAATGTAATTTCACAGTAGTCCACGTTGGACCACTCGGCCTCAAGCTCTCCTCCTCAGGCTGGTTCGCCAGTCAAACTCAGACTGAACAGTTGAAATCTTGAATGAGCACTGTAAAGTCCACTCCATGCAGCAAGAAACACCGGCAACAATACATCTATATGCACAGCAGTTCAACTTGGCCAGCAATTATATGCACTGATTCAACGCACCACACCAGCAGCACTGTTGTACCTCCATGCAGCAATGTTCAACGCACCACCAATTCTACACATTAACATGCACCAGCAATTCTCCATGCAGCAAAGGGACATACACATCGGCACAAATGGTCATATACACAAACTTCACTCCAGCAATCAACTGCGCACTAGCAGGTAAGGGAGTATGCACTCCACCTCCAACAAGAAAGGGATTATTTGCTACCCCAATCCTATCTTTGTGGAATTCGAATTTACATCTTGACAATGCATTTTTCAAAATGTCAGCATCTTGCTCCTCCATGGGAATCTACTCTTAAAACATGATTTGCCTCAATACACAATCCTGTAGATGATGATATCGAATATCAATGTGCTTGGACTTGTCATGAAAAACTGGATTTTAAGAGAGTTTGATTCAACTTTGATTATCACAGTAAACCACTATTAGATCCATATTCTAACCAAATAGACCAACCAAGATCTTCCTCATTAAGATCACCTCACATGCTGCTTGACTTGTAGCCATGTAATCTACTTCTATCGAACTGAGTGCAACAGATCTTTGTTTCTTATTGTACCAAGAAATTACCACATACCTAATACTGAAAATCCCTCCTGATGTGCTTTTTTGGTCAGATGGACTTCCCACCTAATATGCATCCATGAAGCCTTGAGGCTTCACTCCCTATGTCTGTTTATACCATAATCCATACCGATCAGTGCCCCTGACGTATCTCAATACATGCATTTTTAGCTTCCAATATAGCTTGGTAGGCCTAACCTTCGCTTGACTCATCTAGTTAACTGCATAGCATAAATTTGGTCAAGTGTTCACCAAGTACATGAACGAACCCACAAGATTCCTGTAAATAGTAGCTTCCACTACCTCTCCTGTAGTAGCATCCTACTTCCTCTAGTTACCAACTAGAGGAGTCTCCATAGGCTTGGAGCTCTGCATGTGGAACATCCTAGGTATCTCATAGGCATACTTGCCTTGAGACAAAAACAACTCCCCATCACCCTGCCATACTTCCATGCCTAGAAAGTAATGCATAAGCCCCATGTACTTCATCTCAAACTCTCTTGCAAGGTTCTCCTTGTAAGATTTCATTAACTGATCATCAACTATTAGTATGAGATCATTAACATAAAGTATAATGATCGATAGTTTACCTTCCACCACTATGTGGTACAAGTTTGCATTTGCTTCACTCTCCGTGAAGCCCAACCCAACGAAGTAGTTATATATTGTGGTGTACCACGAACAAGGTGCATGCTTCAGCCCATACAATACTCTCTTTAGCCATCACACGTGTGACTCATGGTCGAATTTTTCAAAATCTTCAGGCTTCTCTATGTACACCTCTTCCTCAATCATACCATTGAGGAAGGTTTTCTTCACATCCATCTGATGTATCTTCCAACCCATCTTTGCTAATAGTGCCAAAATAGATCTGATTGATGAGTGCCTTGAAATAGGAGGAAAGGTCTCATCATAGTCAATCCCCTGTACTTGTGAAAAGCCATGGGACAAAAATCTAGCCTTATGCTTCTCCACACTATCATCTACAGCTTTCTTTACCTTGTAAATCCAATGGGAGATCACCACGGACTTATCCTCTATTCTTGGGACCACATCGCAAATATTGTTACAAAAAAAGCAGTCATAGTCCTCCACAATGGCATCAACCCAAACCATCTATTGCACTACTTCCTAATAGGAAGGTGGCTCTGTCACAACACATCCTCTCATAAGAGCCATGTATCGAGTGTACATGTCAAGTGACATCCTCTGTCTGCACTATGATGTGGGTGATCCCACATTCTTTCTAGCATCTAACAACAATCTATCTACCTCTCTGGTGTGCTTTCTCCCATCTCTGTAACACCCTTCCTGAGTAGATGTATCCACTCCTGGATCCTCTGCATGTGCCTGCTCCACATCAATCTGAGGTTCCTCCTCCTTAAGATCTAAAATCTCCTCAACTGCATGTAGCTGAAGCTCCCTCTTAAGGGAAACTCGCATGAACTTCTCTTCATCGAATCTGACATCCCTACGAACCGTTGTCATCTTGTTGGTAGCAAGTACACCTGATAGTTGTGAGGTGTATCATTATACCACAAAAATATCCCCACTCCATTGTCAGCTCAAATTTATTTCGTGCATCTTTGGTCATATGGCAATATATCGATGACCCAAAAATCATGAAGTGACCAACATCTGGCCTCTTACTAGAATAAGCCTACTCTAGTGTCTTCATCAAAAGAATTTGATGTACGATTTTGAACATAAACCACTGTGTTGCATGCCTCAACCCACAAGTGTAGTGGGAGACATTGGTCATGCAACATCACCTTCACTTCCCCTACTATGCTTATGTTCTTCCTCTTGGCCACCCCATTCTGCTGAGGGTTATGGGGTGTCGTCAGCTCTCGTTTAATCCCTTCCACTGCATAGAAGTTATTAAACATGTTTTAGACATACTCACCACTATTATCACTCTATAGAGCTTTAACCTTCTTGGCAACTCTTTCTCCACCAAGGCTTTAAGCTAACAAAACTTTGTGAAGGGTTGATCATTTTTCTGCATGAAAAATATCCAACATTTTTAAAAAAGGGATAAACAAATATAACATAATATTTGTGTTTGGACATGGATGGTGTCGAGAATAGTCTACACACATCTTAATGGAATTGCTCTAGAATAGCATTTGCTTCACTATCTCTGTCGTGAAAGGAAGACTTGGTGTATTTATCCAAAGTACACCCCTTGCATGTATCAACTTACTCTAGTGTTCCTTTGGGCAAACTGATGGAGATTTGGTGCATGATCTTCAAAGCCCCATGATGTAAGTGACTCAACCACCTGTGCCAAATCTTGCCAACGTCGACTCTGCACCATCTCTACTTTTGTGCTCAAAGAAACACAATCCTCTACCTCTAACTTATATCGATTCTTCACTCGAATACCTATCTTCTTCACCTGAGCTGTGTCTATGTGTCGAAGGAATGCCTTTCCTTTCGAGAAGATCACATCATAGCCTCTATCCTCAAGAATGGAAACAAATATTATGTTCTTCTTTAGCCTGGGAGCACACACAAAATTCTTCAAGGTGAGTGGAGCCCCATGATCCCTTTGAAATGTAGCTATGCCCAATATAGTAGCACTATACTCCCATCATCAACCATATCGATATGCATCTAGAGATCTTTCTCCTTCAGGTCACTGAATAACTCATTGTCACTAGTCATGTGGAATGAAGCTCAAATGTTTAAGTACCATACACTTCCCATCATTGATGACACCATGCATGCAATGAGGGAAAAGTCCAATTCAAATTAAGAGGCCAAAGACTCAACCACTACGCCCCCGTGAGGAGTTCTCCTTGGACTTCTGAGCAAACAATTTGTTGGAAAGTGTCCCAGCTCATGAGAATGAAGGAATTTCATTTTCACCATTTATTTATTCTTGTGTCCATGACAAGAATCTTATTTGGAATGGGAAGCTTTCCCTTGCCCCTTCTTCACCTTAATTACTAAGGCACAATTCTCTTCATCACTAGTCTTTGATGAAGAGCCATCCCTGGTGTTCCTCTTGATCTACTCCTACATCAAATCCAACCACAGTCATTCCCAATCTCAAAGCTTCTCCTGACCATTGAAAAGTCTTGATAACTATGGAAACTCTTTAGGAGTCCCAGAAGAGCAAGACTCACCATTTCATCCTTAGAAATCGTGATTCCAACACTTCTAAGTTCATCAGGACATTGAGTGAACTTGGTCAAGTATTTTGGAATAGTCTCACCTTTCTCCATTTTGATTTTTCATAGTTTGTCCTTCAATGCCAATTTCCTTTGGTCACTTTTTTATGATGCAATTCCATCAATTCTTTCCACATAGCATACAAAGTTTCCTTGCCATGGAGACTCGAGACAATGTGGTCTCAAACTGATCAGTGCCACACACTTCTTCCATTCGACCAAATTCTGTGCATTTGATGCTGTTGGCTTAGGAATGTCTTGATCAACAAATTACTTCAAGCCATTATCCTCCAGCACAAACTCCATTATGTCCTTCCAGGCTATATAATTTGAGCTTCCTTCCAAGCCATACTCGAGCCTCAAACCGTAGAATGCCATCTTTCGAGTCTGATGTATGTATTGCAAATTCAAATTTTACCTGTAACCCAAAACTCAAAACTTCTAAATCTCCTCTAGCATACCATCCTTGGCTCTTATTCCATGTAAATTTTCATGTAGATTCACAATCTCGTATAATCTACTAAGACAAGAGACAAAAATCTACTTCTACTTTCAACGAGTGGAACCCAATAGATCGATGAAAACAATATGAACAAGAAGAAGACAAATCAATGGCACATAACACAATAAGTTTTTATGGGGAAATCCACTGATCAAAAACCTGCCTATCTATATTGCATTAATAAAAAAAATATGAGTGAAGATACAAAGCTTGTTCTCACTAAAACAATTATGCATAAGTATGCTCAAATCTCTACCTCACAAGCCCTCTCTTACCCAACACTTAGCCAATTTCCATTGCCTACCAAGCCCCTATTTCCTTGCACAATTCCTAGATGGAATAGCCCATATTAATGGGAATCTAGTGCTTCCAAAATTAAACAATTCAATCTAGGTCCTCTTCCTGATTGCATGTATGATCTATACAACTCAGTAAATCATACAACTGATAGTACATTGTCCCTACACTCTAGTATCAACTGGGTCTTTCTTAGAACTAACATGCATGAGTTTTCGGTGAGAGAATATTCAGTTATCTGGAGTAGCACCTATGGATGCACCAATGCACTAACTAACTATTAATCCTCTACTAGTTCAACAAATAGTTAGAACTAGTTTAAATGTCTATAACTTAGTAAATTGAGTTATCTAATTAGAACTCAATATAAACTCATACTGGAGCCCTGAAATTTAGGGAGAACACTTACATGATTTCAAAAAGACTTCCAACTCGAAATTCCTAAGCTAATTAAGCCAATTAAAATTAATTAACTATTTAAAAGTTGTTATGAGAATATAATTCTATTTTAATTCTTAGTTTAAATGCAAGGACAAATTTAAACTAGCATTTCTTGTTTCCATTTCTCAACATCATGTGGTTTATTTGCACATTTATGCATCAAATGCTCTGCTTTTACCATTAGAAAATTATCACACAACGTTTTTCTTTTCAAATTCAATGCGCGCGCACACACACACACACACACACACACACACCACACACACACACACACACACACACACATATATATATATATAATGGATATCCCCACAAATATGCCCCACATATGGAAGAATTAAGGACACAAATGCAGTCCCCAAATCTAGAACCATTACCAACACCCATGCAACATGGTTCATCAAAAGGTTAACATGCATACATATATACTTATCTTTGAACTTTCAGAGCAACTGAGTCTGGGCAAGCACTCTCAACCCAACCATAGACAATTGCAACCATGTTTACTTGCAACTATCAACATCGAGCTAGATTGTAGAGTCTATCGGGGTGATTGCCTCTAGGACTAACACACTAGCTACCAACTAAAACATTTACTCCAAAGGACCTCCTTTGTCAATCCCACTAGTTGACTACTACTTTATTTTCAGAAAAAGGAGTCTGGAGGTGCCCCATGTCACCCCAAGTGCACACACAATGATTCACCTCCTTCTAGGGAGTCCAAAATCAACTGTACCAACAAGGTAGTGACCACAAGTATTAGTTCAAGTTTTTCTCTGCTTATACTTAGGATGGCCTCTTACCAAGATGTAATATGGATCCAGAGTCTAATATCTTAACTCACATCCTCCATGGGACCCAAGTTGTTACAGGGCTATAGAGATTCCATCCCAACCCACAACCTCCAGGGAAGCAAGATATTATAGGGCTTCAGAGAACTCCGTCTCAACCCAAAACCTCCAGGGACCCAAGTTATTACAAGGCTCGAGTGATTCTATCTCAACTAACATCCTCTAGGGACCCCAAGCTGTTATCGGGTTCCAAAGAGTAGAAACTCAATTCATAGCCTCCAAGGAAAGACAACTAATCCCATACCTTTTTCTTCTATTCTCTTCTCTTATATACAATGCTACCTATTGAAAGATCTTGTTCAATCTTCCATTCAATCTCTTATATGTTTTCCTCTAGCCTACATATGTTTGAATCAGTGTCTCCCCCTCTACCTCTCGCTTCCTTCAAAATAATCCCTGTTGTTGTCTTTCTTGTTTTTCAGGGATTCTCCTATGCATGATTTCTCTAATCAATTTTTCATTGGCATCCTCTCGAATGGCACCTTATCTCCATTTTTTATGCTTACAACCTGGGCCTGTATTTTTCTACCACACCCTTGTTTCCTCGCAGTTTTCAGCCCCTTCATAATCATTTGTCCTCTTTTCTTGTGGTTACTTCTCAAGCAACATGGGCCTGAGTACTCTCTCTTACAATCCATTTAGTTTCAAGAACTGATTCATTAATTCATTCACCAACCACCCTTTAATGGCTATTTTCGAATTCAAATTTCTTTCTTTGCACAAAAAACCATAACATCCTAAGTAAGAGATCCTCCTCCACAGCTATGGAAACTGTGTCCCTTGACTTAGTCCCTTTTTTTTTTCAACTATTGCATAATATTTACAATATGTTTACAATTCATCTTATGTGAGGACCTTGGGTGGGGCTCTCACAAGTATGGTGATGGAAACTGATCAGTAGGTAACACCTGCAAATTACATATTAGGAACAAGGAAAATCACTTCCATGTCACAAGCCAATACCATTCTTCAATCTTTGTAGCTATGGAGAACATGATCCCCCTAAACATGTAATGGACCTTAAATAGGCTCCAAACAACTTCTTTTGTTGCCATACACATCTCCTTGTCACATGCAAGAGAAAACTCAACTATACCTCTAACTTCATAAGATATATGATGAAGTGAGAAACATAAGAGTACATGGATTATTCATGATATATATGGCTATGTTAATTAAATCTAAGTTGACACATGGTTGAATCAATACATTTATGGCTATAGTAAGAACATATGCCTAATATATGACTTTTCCCAAGTCACATCACTCAGCCAAGGGACCTGTTATCACTCACTATTTTTCCCTAGAATTTATCAGAAGAAGGAAAAGGCCGAGGTAACTACAAACCAATCTTTTAAGTATAGGCTCTAGCTATCATATGACTCAGAGGGGGCTCTCTCTATATGTTTTATCTTTGTTTGCTGAGATTTTAGGTTAGTTCTTAAAGTTCAGGGGGGTTTTGGATTTCTATTGGAAGTTGGATGGTGGAATCCTTAAACAAATGGATAGAGTAGTGTCTCTAGCTATTGGGCTATGGTGTCAAAGAAGGGTAGAAGAATTGGGATTAAATCATTCAAGGGAGTGTTCAATGGCCAAGCTAGTAGAGTGAAACACAAGTTTTCAGGTCGAGTGGGTTAAATGATCTTAACCAGGGTGAGAGGGAACTTAAGAATCCTCAAACCAGGACTAAAAGGAGGAGCAAAGGATGATCATGAGCAAAGGGCAGTTAAGAATCCTTTACTATAGACCAAAGGGGAACTGCCTGAGCTAAGAAGTAATCAGGAATTCCTTAACTTAGACAATTTTAGTAGAAAACATACAAAATTACTAACAATCAAAACATAGTGCAGTGAAGCAAGTTCTGAGATATCATTCCATATTAAAGCACTTAGATTTCATATACATTAAATATTATGGAAAAAACTTTTAAAGAAAAATGACAACACAAAAGAAGATACTTGTCTATATTTTGCACTACACATGAATCCAATGAAATGTCTTTGCTTTATTCAATAATCCACCTTGTTGGTCCAACAGTGATACAATAGATTACAATATTTGATCAAGAAAACTATAGAAATATCTAGGAATCCACCCTACATACTTCAAATTGTGAAGTATTTATACAAAAACTTATTACAAAATATCTCAAAACAACTTGAGATTTAATCTAGGAAATACAAATATCTTCTTGCAAGAAGATAGAGATAACTAATGAACTACTTCATGTTGTCCCTTTTATTATGGTTGTGCTGGCCTTTATTGTTGAAATGTTAGCCTTTTAATCTAGCTTGCAGTTGTGGAGTTTCACGGTGGAGTCTTCTTGACTTTCATCCTTCAACGGATACTCTTTAAATTTGATACTCTTTGACCCTGCGGCCCTATTTTAATCTGTTTTACCTGTTTGCCTTCATTTTTACTATGTAGTAAATTTATGCTGTAGATTTATCACAGTAAATCTGTCATTTTCTCCCACCATTCTACATCTGGTAATTTCACATTCACCATTCTCCTGTAGATTTCATCAGCCTCAGTATACTTTGCAAAATTTGGCTTGGTGAGGAACAAATATTTTAGCTCATGCTTAAGGAAAAACAAGTTTTCAAAGGTGTCATATAATACTTTACCTGTTTGTAGGGCTTTTATGGATGAATAGTTGACCTGTTCCTTAGCCAATTTTCTGAGTCTATCACCATAGTCCAATTGTGTCATCAGTTTATCATTGATTGCCATAGGACTGGGCAGAGCTTTCTCCCTCAAAATATGGAATTTAGCCATGAACCTATCAATGTCTACCTGCATATTGTGGCACTTTTCTTCCAAACTAAGCATAAGGTTCCTTTTGGAAAGGACCTTCCTTATTTCTAAAATGGCAGTAGTCCTATCTTCTATATTTAGCACTTGGATCTCGTATTTGTTCTTGTTGTTGAGGAAGTGGAGCTGTCTATTTGCATCCTCTGGCTTATTTCCTAATTCCTCCTTCACTTTCTGGATAGCTTCTATAGCTATCTTTACCAACTCTATTTGTTCAAAAATTACTTGGATTGATGGCCAAATATCATTGACAGACCACTTGGACAAACAAAAGAAATGTTGTGGCCCAATATCATTGACAGAGTCAATGATATTGGGCCACAACATTTCTTTTGTTTTTCCAAGTGGTTTCTCTAGTGTTAAATCCTTCTCTAGGATTTTGATTCTCTCACCCATTCTTTAGGCCCTTTGTGTTTCCTCTTTCTGCCTTAGTTGGTTAAGTTTGCAGTCTGTTTCCAAACTTCCAACCTTTTCTCTTAACTTGTTTATTTCAATAGCCTGGATAGACATGTCTTCCATGGCTTTGACAAGTTCTGCTACTTTCTCTCCTGATGAACTTATTGCTGATGTAGACTCTATTGTTGCTAGCAAGGTTGTTGAAAGTGGAGCTGTAGGTGCCAAAGATGCTGCTATTGTGGATGGCACTGTTGTGGAGACTGTGGGGATAGCATTCATTGAAGAGGTGGCCACATCTACCTATTTTAATTGGATCAAAACATCCGATTCCTTTTCAGTCTCTTTAAGTTGGTTAGTCAATTTCAAGACCAAGTCCATTAGTTCTTCATGCCCCTGCTGGGATTCTAGGACTTCCAATTTTTGTGGATGTTGTAGCTGAGGTGTTTTAGCTGTTTCTTCAATGTAGCTATGTCATCGCTCTTCTTTTTTATAAGATTTTCTGTAGCTTTTATATAATTTGGATCATGTCCCAATTCAATTACTAAGTCCTCTAAGGACTCTATCCTTGTTGCCTTGGCCTGTGAGGACGCCTTCTCCAATTAGAATTGTGTTGAGATGTTGTTCAGGGAGTTCTGTAGCTGATTGGAAGATATAGATTTACTTGTAAGGGTGGAGTATATCATCTCTCCAACCTGCTTGTGTAGCTCAATCTAGTCTATGCGATGAATATCCCTTGCCAATACTTCAGAATCTACCCTTTAGAAATTTGATGTTGTCTTTGGTTGCTGGGTTATAGGCTTTACAAAGGTCATCTGTAACTTCCCCTCTTTAATTTCAAAGGCTGATATTAGCCTTGTCTGATTGGTAGGACTCAACCTCAGATATTGTGCATATGTTTGGGCCTTAAGCCTCTCATTTCTAGCCTTGATTTCTTTACACCTTTCCTTTATATCTTTGTCTTTATCAGCTGGAATTCTGAAAGAAGAAACTTCAACACTAAGTTGTCTTTCCAACATCTGAGTTTGTGATGTGGAAGGGTGTTGCATGCCTCTAGATGGAGTGGTAGGCCTACTTCTTTCTGCTCCTGTATTAGTGACCTCAGCTGACTCTTCAATATATTCTTGCTTAGAGGATGGATATATCCTTTGCCTCTTGTTTGATTCTTGCTGCAAATCAGAGGTGGCCATTCTTGAAGTGGAAGGCCCTTCTCTATTTCTTTTTGGGATCTTCTCCTCATTCTGAGGAGTCTGCATGATTGGAGGGGTACTTATAGTAGTCTCTGGTTCTTCTGGTACCTGAAGAAAAGAGTTGTCATCAAGCTACTTTTCTAAATCAATTAGAGAATTCTCTACATCTATTCTAGTGTTGTCCTCATCTATTAGGGTACCTTCCAACGATTCTATTTGATTTTCATATGCTTCTATTTCAGGTATGGGATGGTGAATGAAGGGTCTTAGCTTAACCTTTTGTCTCTTCTTTGTGATGAATTACAAAGGATCATATCTCCAAACAAAAATTTTCTGGAACTTCATATTCTATAATATCAAATCTACCTCTTTGTCAGCCTCTCTAGAGTTGCATATGAAAGGGCCTAGTTGGTCTTTTATTTTGAAATTGGCCTTCTTCTTGGCATTGACAAAGTTTACTTCATCTGCATTGATAATTTTCCTATAGTATTCTAATGCAAACAACCTCATTGGGAGGTATCTTGGCAACTTGTATGGTGGAAGAATACACCCATATATCCAGATTTCTATATGGTTCTGGTAAAGGTACCAGTCACCAACTTTGGTATGTTGACTGGAGGAGGGCTTCCAGTCAAAGTAAGAGTACGAAGACTGGTATTGGTGGATCAATGGAGTCCAAAAAATGACTGACCTAGGCTGACCCTTGGTGTCCAACTTTTGAAGGGTGAATGGGAACTTCTCTGATTGATAACATAAGAACATATGGTATAAAACTGAGGAGTACTTAAAAAACCTTTCATTTCCTATTCATGTGAACCTCTCATGCATTCTGTCAGCTATGAATGTTGCAAAGTCATAAATGGTTGTGGGAGGCTATCTCAAGGTATAGATGGACATGAAAGATAGGATAATTTCATCAATGTACTTAGTTGTGGAGTAACCCAAAACACAAGATATCATGGCTACAATATTTCGTCTACAAGGGGAAAATATAGCTACTACATATAGAGGGAGGACTTTAGGGATTTGCTTCTCTTATCGGATGAAGGTTTGGAGAAATTGGGATAATTTTGTAGAGCTGAGTTTGGGATATAAGTCCAATAGGTATCCAATTGAGAGGGGAGTTAGGTTTGGCCCTACTTGGAGCTGCAACATCTCATTGATGGACTCAATAGTGACGGTGAAAAGGACCTTCTGTTCATGAGACATGATGGTTTTGTGACTAGGGACATAGCAAGCATAGCACATATGCACAATTTCAGGAAAAATGTGGAATTAGGGGAACTGGTACTTGGGCAAATTTGACTCCCAAAGGCCAATTTCATCAACATGGTTCAGGAACTTGTCCCTACTTTGCAATGTACTTTGAGCAGGATCTCTATGATAGTGGTATCTTTTATCTGGAAATCTTTGTTAGCTAGTAGAAGGTGGTCCAAGTCTAAATGAGGTGTAGTGATAGGCCTCACATCCATTGCAATTGGGGAAACCATACTCAATTCTTGTGGATTTGAGTGTGGGGAGGAATTCAGAGTTTTTAGGGCAATGTAGGCTTTGCAGTTTGTTTATGGTTTAAAATATTAAAACTTAGGTAAATTTAATATTTTTACTTAGCTAACAGTGTCAAGAGCGTGATTTGACTTCTAATTTTGACAATGGAAATAGAATTCCACGGTTAAATACCTGGGATTTGGGTGAACTTGACTATAAATTGGTGGATGAAGGTGGCTGCAAAGTTTCATACGGTACTAGTAGGGACTGGTGAACGATCTAGACTATCTACAATGTTTGTTGAGCAATTGCGGATATTTATGACTAATTTAGTTGTTTGTAGGGGTCACATTGACTTTCTAAATTCTCAAAGGCAAAATGTGTGAAAAGAGTGAAAAGAGAGGTAAACGAGCTTTTATAGCGAAAATTGTTAATTTTAGTGGGTTTCACTATTTGATGAATAGTGATGGTTTTCAGTTAAAAGGGGGCAGTGGTTTTGGGAGAGCCATCACACAACTTTTGTGGTACAGGTGGTATTTGGGAGGGTTCGCTCGATTACATTCAGCGCTTGACACGTAGAGTCAGGAGTCAAGGGAAAACCGACTTATCGGGTGGGTAAAGGTAGGATGTCGGGTTGACCCGATATTCTTGTGGCACATTGGATGTGGAGGAGGGATGATCGACAATGATCGGGAGATGGAAGTTGTGCAGGGGTGAATAATGTGATTTGATGGGGGGCCCGGGGACTTAATCATCGGCGATATGAGATTAATTTAGAGCTTAATCTCATTAGGGACTTTTTAACACATGATTAAGGAATGAGGGTAGGTTTTTTAAAGTTTTCTTGGGATAAGGGGTAGTAACATAGTTTATAAAATAAACTAAGAGGTGGGGTTATTTTATATAAGGGGGTTAAATATATATGGGGTAGTGGGGTTTTTGGGAATTTTAGATATTTAATTAAGAAAGTTAATATGAAGTGAAATGAGTGGAAGGGGCATTGTGACTAGGTGTATGAAATGTTGTGCATTTTCCATATACCTAGTACTTAGGATAAATGTGTTTGGTGGATGTTTTGTACATAAAACATGTTTATAAAGGGGTTTCCCTAGGTAAAAGGACTTAACCTTAGGAAAAGGGGTTTTCTGAAGGGGATGAATGAATTATGATGAAATTTAACACCTTTCCTTCTTCAGTCATCAAGCCGAGGGTCTGGTCCCACCAGAAGTTAGAGAAATGCTCTAAGTCTTTTTGACTTAAAAACAATAGGCATTAATATTTTTATTATGGAAGGGAAGTTAGTGAGTGTCATGGGGGTTAAACTGAATGAGGGGATGTTAAGTAAACCACATTATGAACCATTGCTCTTGTTTTTTTTACCACTTATGCATATTTAAATGATGCATTTGAAACAATGACATAGGTGCTTTCTATATGAATTACATGACAATTCTGCAACCTTTCTGCTACTTACCCACTTACTCATCCTAACAATTTTTCTTCACTTTATTTTGGTACATTTAGGCTAGCAAACCCTTATCAATCTTTTTTTTTTTTACAAAATAAGTTATCTAAGTCTAACACTATATCCTCCAAGGGCTCAAATTAATCTGATGAGCTCCTTTTATTCACTCTACCTATCTAATGATCTGCCAAGATTACACTATTTGGTCATTTATTCACTACCTATGAAACATAAAATTCAAAGCATGAGATAACCAAGTTTAAACATTTTGACTATTCATGGATTGTGCCATAAGTAACAAGCTGCACACAATCATTTATTATGCATAAAAAGCAAATAATAGTGGCATTTTGACTTGCACACTTTCCTAGTCTCTTTTTTCCTTTGGGGTTCATATATTTCATTTTTTTGACATATTTTCATTCTTTTTTCCTTTGATTTTCTTTTAGGACATGCCCTCTTTACATTTTTTAATTTTTTAATATGGAAAACATTTGTAGAAAGCAAAGGTATGTACAATATTACAAGGTTTAACCTTAATCAATCAAAATTATGATTCCTATTGGTATAGGAACCTAATAGGACCCAATGTAATTATGATATAGGTCCATGTCAATGATATAAAATACTAGACTTTGAAACCCTCTACAATTCATGTTTAACATAATGACTCTCTCCATGATATGGAAAACTCAACCATTGCTCCGAATGATAAAAAAAAATGATAAAAGGATACTCAAATCCACATGAGAGTGATTTACAAGGTTGAAACATTTGACACACTTCTAACCATGCCAAAACAAATGGTTCACTCTCCAAGATATGGCTAAACCATTATCAATACAATGATGGCATAACTAACTACACCTAAGGATGACACATAGATACATCTAGTATTAACATGTGCTTACATGGTTGATAAAGGTATTTCCTCTTAGTGTATGCATGAAATAATAAATACTAGGGTTATGGACATATGGTGATTATGACAAGTACAACAAGGTTGATATAACATGCCTTTCCATCCATGAAAAAAATTAATGCATTAGCTACAAGAGATGTGAGTGAAAATAAAAAGGTATAATGCAAGCCTTGAAACCGTAGTTGCAAATACAAATCCCACTAAACTCATTATATATTCGATACGAAATCTTATCCTACAGACTTGATCATGCATGAAGACTCTTGTACACCATGTTGTTGTTGCTACTAACCTCCATCAAACCATCAAGTTGTTATATTGCTTCAATTAGATCCTACTGAGATTGTACCAATATTCTTCTCCATTTCTCCTTATGAATATACCAATTAATGATGGACTGAAGTTAGGCATTGTTTCCTTTATTCGTAATCTAAAGAAAAAATATTTTCTGTCTAATTTCTTATGGGATATTTGTTCAGTACATATAAATTATCTGCAGTTCCAATTCCCTTTGCTATTATATTTACAATGTCTTCTTCTATAATTTTTCATCCTCTTGAAGTAAATATGATTATATGTCCTCTGCCAGTCATTTGATCTACATTTAGTTTGTTGTGATCTAACCCTTCAACTAGTAAGACAAGAACAACTTTTGCATTTTTTATGTCAGGTTTAGCTCTTCTTTTTCCAATCACCTTTGTTAGTGCATTGTTTCCAAGAATAACATCACCACCCTTGATTTTCATGAAAGAGATAAACATTCTTTGGTCCCCATACATGTTATGCGAACTTCCACTGTTTATGTACCAACCATCATCTTCCTCAAATGCACATAATACAATTCCACACTTCACTTGGTGATTTTCCTTTTTCTTCCATATTTCGATATGATCATTGTTGATGGAGACATCTTATTTAGGCCTTTCGATAAATGAATTCTTGTTTAGTTGCCTTTCTTGGATAGGTTCTACCCATTGTCTTAAATGTCTAAAAGAGTTCATTGAATTGTGCCTACACTCTTTTACCACACGTGCAAATTGATTTCATGTATAGAACCTTAAGGAATTTTCCTTCAAGGAATTGATAATTTGTGTTAATGAACTAAAATAAGATTATCTTATAAAAAAATCTACCAATATGAGATGGATCTAGACTATCAATTTTGGGATTATGTATGATCTAGGCCATTTAAAAGTATATTTAATTTTCAAAGGAGATTGCATATAGTGTCGGCATGAAATATCTATGCATAGCTTCACATAGTAGAATTAGACCTTCCACTTGGCCATTAAACATGTGTTGGATTTCATCCATAAATGATCGATTTTACTCTAATTTTACTATTTTACCCAAATTCAATGTAATCAAAACTTTGCAATAATAAATTTGTCAAGCTATTGTTGATCTCTCAGCCATATAAGTCTAGTGTTGAAACTTTCATCTAGTACCATTCTGTGACATATCCAATAGCCTCATTGCTCCACCGAGGATACAACATACTTAGAATTCCCATTAATAAACTAAATTGACATAATTTTGGTAATCATTTTAAAATGAATATTTATAACACAAATACACTCATGCAACAATCAACGAATTTTTTTTTAGATACAAACTATTTTAGCACACATACATAAAATATAATGTAGCAATCGAGCACAATATAAACATATTATATAAACCAATGAACAAAAAAATTATATTTGTAAAGGATTATGTAATTGGTCACAGACATCGAACACTCCATCATACCATCAGTGCTATTGAACGAACTCTCTCTAGAATAATCCATACATGATGGGCCTATGAATCCACAAGGAAAAAAAACTCCCATGGATAACTACAATTCACACAGATATCCCAATACCTAATAAATTGATACTGATGCAACCCATTCATCAATTTCAATCACCTACCTCTCTTATCCATTAATATCCACAACCAAGGCATGATATTCCCTTCTCTACTCTTTAATATCTCAAACAATATCTATCCCCTCCAAGGTTATAACATAGTTAGCTAGGAATCTATCGAGTGGAATCTCAACAAAACCTAGTTGTAGATTAGGCCCTAGTTGTACTAAACCCATGCTTCAATAACCAGGGGGAATGACTTATCTATTCCAACCTCTTACATGCATCACTTATTATTTTTTAATAATTAAATTATGGTAAGTAATTAATAGCAACATGATATATGAAAGTGGCATAAGATTTTAGGCATGTGGGACTTCTCTTGAATCCCTTTATCCCATTTCCCTATAGAATTATATTCACCATGTCTTTATATTTGTTTATTTATAACTTAATAATTATTTTATTATTTTCAAAGTATAATATTACATACTATATTACTATCCTTAATCATTTACCATATCTATAAATATAATATTATAATATAAAAAATAAAAACTAAAGCATTACAAATTTAATAAATAAATATTATTTTTACATTTAACAAATTAATTTCAACCGTTTTCAACATATTCTTAATTCACAAAAATAAATAATTTTTACAAAATCTACAACAATTCATATATAAAGTAGAAGATTTTTTTTAATAAATCTATCCAAACATGTTTAATTTATTGCACGGAGAGTTCCATTCTGCAACCCAATATGATGTGTAAGCTCATGAAAGTTGAAATTTTGCACATGTAGGCCAATTATTATTTTATTTTATTTTTTAATTTTTTATAGTTATTCAAATTCAACATACATGATACAATAACTATTAAAATCATAATGTACATGATACAATAACTATTACATACATAATATAATTGCATTGTAATATAATTATCACGTTGTGCCTAATAGTTATTTTATCATATACATTGACGTTGAATGGATCATAAATTTACCTTCAACAATTTTTTTTAACATATTTACTCTTTATTAAAGTCAAAATCATTTCATAAAATAAAGTAAAATGGTTATTTCGACACAAAGAATTAAAAATCTTGCTCCAAAATCTTCTAATATTTCTTTTATTTAAATCTTTGTAAAATGAATATTTAAAAGTAAAACCATTTCGTATTGATATATTAAAATTTCTAAAGACATAAATATTTCCACTTCAAATTTGTAATATTTGAAAATTATTGCTTATTATCCATTAAATCTAAATTTAATATTAATAAATCTAATAAACAGGATAAATAAATATTTAATAATTATATAAATAGAATTAAATCTTCTATATTATAAATATATATTAATATATCGTGATATATATTAACTCTAGATATATATGGGAGGGATGAACAAAGACATAGCAATAGAGGTGGAGAGATAGAGGGAGTGAGAGGAAGGAAGAGAGCTTAGATCTCATAGAGAGAAGGAGAGAGGAAGGGTGAGATAGAGGGAGGTAAGAAGAAAGACATAAAGCAAGAAAGATGGAGTGAGATAGAGGGAGTGATAAGGGAGATGGAGAGAGAGGGAGAGAGGAGAGAAAGAGAGTAGATAGATAGAAGGGGGGTGAAAGGGAGAGAAGGAGAAGAAAGAGAGAGGGGGAGGAAGAGGGAGGGAGAGATATATAAATATGGAGAAAGAGTGTCTATGTTTTGGGGATGATATAGAGAGAAAAAAGAGAGATATAGAGAGATAGATATATAGATGGAAGGTGAAGAAAGGGAAGAAGGGAGATATAGAGAGAGGGATAAATAGATAGATATGGAGGGAGAAAGCATGTGTTGTTTGGGGTGTGGGTGGGGGTTTGGGCAGTGAGATAGAGAGAAAAGAAGGAGGATAGATTGGAGATATAATATATGTTGGGGGGGGGGTGGGGGGAAGGGAAGAAGAATTATTTCACTAGATGCATTGATTTCAATGTAGTTGGTAATTTTTAATCCTATTTGATTGCTTTCATTGAAGGAGATAATTTGAAGGACATGGGAGAGAAGGGTAAGAGGGAGAGAGATAAAGGAAAAAATATGGGGGGGGAGGGATGGGTAGAGAGAGAAGAAGAGAGGGAGAGAGATAGTGACAAGGTTGGACTGCAGAGAGAGAGAGAGAGAGAGAGAGAGAGAGAGAGAGAGAGAGAGATTGAGATGACTTGAGGGAGAAGGGGAGAGAGGGAGGGAGAGAGAAGGGGAATGAGGGAGGAAAAAGAGATGGATTTGGAAGGGGAGAGAGAGAAGGAAGAAAAATACATTGAGAGAGGAAAGTGGAGCAAGAGAGAGAGGGGGGTGAAAAGGAAGAGATGGAGAGAGAGTGTGTATGTTTGGGGGCAAGATAGAGAGAAAAATAATGAGATATGGAGGGATATATAGATATATATGCAAGGGAGAAAGAGGGAATAATATTTATTGCACTAGATGCATTGAATTCATGGTAGATGGTGATTTCTAATCCTATTTGATTGCTTTCACTAGATGCATTAATTTTAGTGTAGATGTTGATTTCTAATGATATTTGATTGCTTGCACTAGATGCATTGATTTCAGTGTAGATGTTAATTTCCAATCCTATTTGATTTCTTGCACTAGATGCATTTATTTAACTGTAGATGTTTTCTAATTCTATTTGATTGCCTATTTTTCAGCTCCTTGTTTAGATATGGTTGAAACAACTCCTAGAACGATGCGATCAACCCCTAGAGGCATGGGAAGGATTTAGGCTTGTCTATATCATGTAATTTCTTAGTCATTTTCATGGTTGGACACTTGGGATTGCTTCGCACTTCGTTGTACGTTTGATTTCTACATTTTTGGCAAAGGAAAGACCAGGTTTTGCAGCACTTGTTGGAATCCTTGTGGCTCTATGTTTTGATGGTGTTTTTCTTCATGTAATTGTAAGTTCATTGATGTTTTATGTATGTCATTTCCCTTCTCTTTGCTTCTGAAATTAAACAAATTGAGTGACAAAGGTAGAATTCATGAGTTTGTTGTGCTATGGCTTAAACTTTGTTTAGTTTTACATGTTTTCATTTGTTTGGAGAAGATTCTTGCAGCCTCTTTCCCTCTTCAGCTCCTCAGTGGTCTTTTTTATCCATTCATTTAATCTGAAGCATCAAAACCACTGCCTACCTTGCCCCAACCGAAACTCTACAAAAATTTGGCCTCATCCCCGGACCCAAATTTGCCTTTCCCTTTTTCCAACAGAAAATCCCCAAAAAATCAAATCAAATCCTTGCACTTCATACCTAGCCTAAGATTAGTTGTTAAGTCAGTCATCTCAAGCCCCATCTGATTATATTTTTCTGAGATTGACCCGGAGAGAGCCCTCTCCTATCCTCATAGGGCTAGCTACGAGGTTGAGCGTGGTTTGATGTGGGGCTAGAAGCTTACCTTTTCAGCTTGAGGTAAATCTAGGCTTTAACACCTCCAGAATGAGAAGACCTGCAATTCAGTTGACAAAATCATATACATAATATATAATTCAATGTGCATACATAAATGACATGTTTGATCATCATATACAAGAATATAAACTACCATTGATAAGAAAATAACATATCCGATGTTGGGTGTATGTTATATTATTTCCACAACTATATTACGTGGGCATACCTACCTATGGTTTTGTGCATGGGTTTTGCACATGGTTTTCTTTCCATGATATCTTGTAGATCTAGTCAAGGTAAATACGATTATGTTCTAATCCAAGGTTAATGGATTTAGGGTTTACGAATACTTTGATAGGTATATATATATTATAACATTGGAAGGAATATAATTAAAAATCAATCAGGTAGTCCTGGTTTTGGGATCTATGGAAAATCTTTGTGTATTTGTTTTATCTTTTTCGACATTCTATATTTTTTGCTTTTTTAAAGAATTCGTTTACAGGTAATTTTTGTACAAGGTTAAAACATACATTTGGTATAAAGCTATTTTGGCTTCAAATGGATGCCTTTGCTGCTGAGGGTTTTTTCTCGGGCTTATGGTTGACCCTATTCAATTGGAGATCTGCGAGATCAATTATTGTGGTGAAAGAAGATGGAAAGTAGTGGAGAGATAGAGATTGAGAAATTTAATGGTTAGAGTTTTGAGTTGTGGAAACTCAAGATGGTGGATATGCTGGTGGATAAAGATCAGTGGATCGCGGCAGATCCGTGAACTAAACCAACAACAATGTTAGCTAATGATTGGGTGGAGTTGGATAAAAAATCAAAGAGAACAATACGATTGTGTATCTTAGATTCTATATTGTTGAATGTATCAGGAGAAGATACAAGGAAGGCTTTGTGGGACAAGTCAGGGAATTTTTATTAATCTAAGTTTCTGGTGAATAAAATATTCCTACAGAAAAAATTGTATAACCTCAGGATGAAGGATGGAGACTCGGTGACAAAGCATCTGAATTCCTTTAATACTACTGTAAGTTAGTTGGTATCTATTGATATAAAAATTTCAGATGAAGATAAGTGCATTAGTTTGTTGCATTCTGTAGTAGATTCGTGGGATAGTTTGGTTGTTGCAATAGGTAGAAATACAAATACCTTGAAGTTTGATGAAATATTCTCATGCTTCCTGTCGGAGGAGATGAGATGGAAAAATATGGAGGGCCAGAATGGAGATGCCTTGTCTGTACGAGGACGGTCCAAGAATAAAAGAAAAAATAATTCCTTGAGTGAAATATCTAAATCTAAATGGAGATCTAAATCTGCAGGGAAGATTATAAAGGTGTGCTAGAAATGTGGAAAGGAAGGGCACTTCAAAAAGGACTGTAGATCTAAAGCTCATGAGAAAGGAAATGGATTTGATGATGCTCCTTCTAAAGAGGTGAAGACCACCTCATATGAATGTGGGGATGTGTACTTGGCTTCTTCTTCATGTACACATGTAGACCATGAGGCATGGTTGATTGACTTACGTGCATCTTGTTATCACTCCAAAATTCCCTTTGAAATTTTTAAAGAAGGAAATAATAGAGGTAAGCACAAACCACTTTTGGAGATCAGGACCTAGCCTTCTTGATGCTCAGAGAGGGCTCTCTCTTTATAATTTAACTTTTTTTAGTTAATAAATTTTAGGCTAGTTATGGTTGCACTTGGGTTTTGTTTTGACTTTGGGTGGTGGGATCACTTAGATGAATAGAGGTTTGCTTTTTCCATTGGGCTATGGAGTCAATAACAGACAAACTAGATTGGATCAACCTTTAAAAGACAATGTCTATAGGGCAAGATAGGTGAGTTTTTGCAGATCTCAGAGGCTAACTGGTGAAGTGGCTATAATTGGATCTAGGGAGCAATTAAGGTTTCCCTAGGCCAGATTATGGAAGGAATGAAAGAGGTCAACCGGGATGGGAGAGCAATTAAGGGTTCTTAGATCTGGATATCAGAGGAAAACATATAAATGACTAATTGTGGCAAAACAATGTGTACCTCAAGAAATTATGAGTGGTATTTCCAGTTAATACATTCAAATTTAGAAAATAGTTAAGTTTGTGAAAAACATAAGAAAGTTAAAAAAATCACATAAAGAAGATACTTCACTGCAAATAGCTCATCTCATGAATCTTGTAGTTCAATGCCTTCATTACTTGCTCCAGTCGGTTGACTTGAAATGGTACAATCACCCTTAGGTTCAAGATCAAAATAACTCTACAAATGTATAACAATCCACCCAAAATACTTCAAATGAGGAAGTATTTATACAAATTCTAAACGAAAATATCTTGAAAAAATATCAAGATTGGTTTTACAAATATCTCAAACTGTTTTACATTAATAGAACTTAAGTAAAGGACACTCAAAACTAAAGAATATATTTGGAACTACATTTATGGATTTATGGTGACAAATAAGAGAAATTAGAATTTGATAGCAACTCTTAATTGATGATGAGGCTTCCATGTCACAAACTACCTCCTTCCTTTGTGCATTCTATCCCAAAAATTCTTCAAAATTAAGGTCCAGTGACACCTTTTTATATCTCAACCCAAGATAGATATGTCAAACATGAAAGAGGTTATTATAAATACGTATTTTATTGAGATAAACCTCTTTCAGTTTCCAAAATGTCTGCTCTAGCTATTCACAATATTCTCGACAAAAAGATGTGAAAAACAAGACTTTTCATAGTCCGAAAAATAGGATGCAAAGATATGCATTTATCTCCCTTTTTTAATGCCTATGTAAAAATTGAGAGATTTTTTTTTATATTTTCCTTTTAGGAACACAAACCTCGTCCAGTTTCTCAAGATGCATTTTGGTTTGGCCATAATAGTTTCTGCAAAATTATGAATTAAACGGGAAATTTCTAGAAGATGTACCATTCCTGCTTTGATTTCAACTTTAAACCTTAATTTCTTTTAGCTGGTTTTACCTTTACTTTGGATAAAATTCATTGTTTCTGGTGAAAGTGTCTTCATCTCTTTTTAACCCTTACTGCCATGTTTACTCTTATTATTTACCTTGATTGCTCTGCTTTTTTATCTATCCTCACTTTGACATGAGTTTATTTGATCTGTATTCTTTGTAACTATCTTCCATGATGTTTGTCTTCCTGTTGGCTATGTTTATTCTCTTGGATTTTTCAATCTGATACACTTTTACTGATACTCTTTCATCTGGCCGATTTATCTTTTTCCTTTTACTGTACTTTTTTTACTTTCATTGTAACCTTTTATGTTTTACTCTACATCTTCAAATGAGAGGATTGTTTTGGTTTTTTCTCTATATACCTAGAATTTGGGTGAAATAACTTCAAATTGATGTTCTCGGAAATTGAAAAAGGTTGAAAGGGCTATGGTATGGACTGGGAGCTTGATTGGGGTCTTTGAAACTTCTCCAGGAGTGAAATTGAGGTCAACTAGTAATTTCAAGGTTTGAAGGTGTCGCAATGGCTTATAGAGGTTTTACAAAGAAATTGATCGAAAAAGGTCGAATAGGGCTTCTCGACCTTTATATTGAACAACGGTTATTTTTTAGCAAGTGAATAACGAATGAATAGTGTGCATTTTTTTGGGTTGGGCGGGGACGTGGTTTCCCCAGCCATCACATAGCTTTATCGAGGAGGCAGTATTTTGGCGACGTCACCCGATCTACCTTAACACTTGACACATAACCGACGGGGTCTAGGCAATACCACTTTATCAGGTGGGTAAAGGTCAGATATCGAGCGAACCCAATATGGCTGTGAATCATTAGATTCAGGTGTTGACGATCGGACAACAGTCGGTTGACAAATTAGCATGGATGAAATGGGCAAAGGTTTTGGGGGTGAGTTGGGCTTTAATTAATGGTGGTTTGTGATTATTCTGGAGTTAAACATGGGATTAAATGATTGGACGAGGTTAATGGAGGGATTATCTTAACTTTTTGGAGAATTATGAGTTAAGAGGGTTCTTTTCGGGGGGATAGGGTAAACATATAGTTTATAGTTAAACTAAGGGTAGGGGTAATATTTATGGGGATTTATTTATATACGAGGAAAATAGGGTATATCGGGAGCTATATTATTAAGTTAGAAATTAATATGAACTGAAATGAGCGGAATGAAAATAATACTAAGTAAAATGTAATATTTGTGCTTTTCCTTTAGATACACTTATACTTAGGATAAAACCTTTTTGTGGGTATTTTGAGTGAAATGGAATTTAACATGGGGTTTTTTACCTTTCATAGGAAAATGGAGTTTAACCTTAGGAAAAGGGGTTTTATTAGGGTAATGAAGGGAAATGACTTTTATGAAGGGAATTCTAACACTTGATGTCCATAAGTCATTAAGTCAAGGGTTTGGTCCCACCAAAAGTCAGAGAAATGCTCTGAGCTTTTATGACTTGAAGGATTTTTAGTACTAGAATATACTTGTGGATGGTGAAATTAGTAAGTATAAGGATGAAATGAATGAGGGGGAGTCAATTAAATCAAGTTGTAAACCTCTGTTTTTTCTTTCTTAATTTCTCATGCATATTGAAACATATGATTAAGCATGATAAATGTACTTTTGTCCAATCAACTTTATGCTTCAACAACCTTTCTTTTACTTACCCATTACTTACCCTAACAATTTTATTTTTTTTTACTTATTTCGGTGCACTTAGGCTAGGAAACCCTTTTTTTTTCATTTTCTTTTACAAAAAAAATTATCTACTTCTAACCTTATATCTTCCAAGGGCTCAGATTAAGCTGATGATCTCCCTCTCATTCTCTATTTTAACTATTGATCTGCCAAGATTAAATTGTTTGGCTACATCTTTATTCTCTATCTATCAACATTAAATTTAAAGCATGAAAGGTCAAGATTAAGCTTATTGACTTATCATATATTATGGTATTTTAAACAAGCTATAGATAATCATTATTTGCAGAAAAAGTAAAATAGTAGTGGCATTTGAATTTGCACACTTTCATGATCTATTTTTATCTCTTTTTGTGGGGTTCATATTTTTCATTTTTTTGATCATTATTTCTTTTTTTCCTTTGATTGTTCTTTTATGACATACCCTCTTTACATTTTTTAATTTGGGAATACATTTGAAGAAAGAAAAGGTATGTACAATATTACAATACTGACCATAGTCAATTCAAAATTATGAATCTTATTATTATAGGACCCTACCAGTGGCTCCACATAGGGATGGCATCTCCTTCTGAGATGTCAAGAAGACTGTCAATTAGTAGCCTATCCATTGGGGAAATCCCAAATGTGTATATGCTTTGTTGTATAATCTCTGTGACTGAAGCTCTTGAAATGAAAATACACCATTTTCTACAAACTGAATTCTGATATGAAGCTGAAAGAAGGTACTGCAATCTCAAACCAAACTAATAGATCATCAAGAGCTTTAGGACCTTCTTTCTAGGCTTCGACTTCTAATGACTTATTTCATAACTTGCTAGAAACTAAAAACTAAAATAAATTGAATTCCTACCTACTTACTCTAATCAGCTGTTCAATTGCTGGTTAGGTAAAATGAAACAACAAATGCAACCATTCAAGCATTATGTAATTTGATGTATTTTGCTGTATTTTCTTGTTTGCGATGAAAATTAAGATTCTAAAATAAATTATAACCTTGTTAACAAATGAGAAGATAAGGAAATACTTGATTTCCTCTGTTGAATCTAGAAACTATACAAAAGGATCTTACAAGATATATATACTAATGTTTAACTAATATAAGAAACTATACAATTTTTCTAGATGGCCTCCATGCCATGAAAGTGAAATATCATTTTCATCTTTATCACCTTGCAGATTTTCAGATAAGGTTTGTGATGATATTTCTACTGATTGAAATGTCTGTCTGGTGAAACCTTTGTCATCTTGATTTTGAATCTCATATTTAGTTAATGGAGAAAAATCCTGATTGCATTCATCATCTAACGTATCAACTCTTAGATCATAAAAGATGTGGAAGGATTGCTGAAACCTATTACATATGGGTTTTAATGGGACTTCATGGATTTTTGCACGTTGTTCATCCTTTTCTTTGGAGATATTATACCATATTTCCTTTAGAAACTGAAAAGATTCAAAACATAGTGGTATAGAACTTTCCTGTATCATTTGATTAGACGTCTAAATAGAATTTGACAACTACACTTGTGAAATTGAAGAATCCCGATTAAGATTTTCATTTCCTTCTTTGTTGTCAATATCAATACCTAAAGATCGTTGACTTTTGAGTTCTTTAAAGTTTTCTCTGATGAACTAAAATGAAACAAAACAAAGAGGCAAAGAAGCTTCACTTATTTCCAAATTTTCTGCACTTTCTTCCTCACTTTCATAGTTGAAATGAATAAGATGATCATTGTTTTCAAGCTGCTAAAATTGAATTTCTTTATTTCCCAAACTACTTTCTGATTGCTCTGTAAAGTTTGTTTGGATTTGAAGAACATAATTATTGTCATACTGATCATATTTAGGCAAATCATTAAAAGAAGTAATGTCATCAAACATACACATTAGATCAGTAGATTGCCTCTCCACATATTTCTCTATAAATCTATCTTCTGATCTTTGGTAGTTGGAATTAGTAGGAATTTGTTCATGGCTATCAACCTCTTCTTTTTGTGAAATAAATGTATCATGGTGATTTAGAATAAAAAATTATCTTCCATGATGATATTCCATATCCTTTCCTCTATTTTTCTTACCAAAATGTCGAGTTTTACTTCTGCAATGTTGTTCTTCTCCGCTCCTGCTTTCAACTTTTCTCTTCTAATTTGTAGATTAACTTCTACATCTACTGCAATGTTCTGCATTTGTTCCAATGTTGAGGGGTTTCTTCCTCTTAGCTGAAATTCTATCTCTGGATCAAATTCTTTCGGATAATGGAAGAGAGTTGAATCAGGAGGAGGTCTTATATTTGATGGCATTGAATAATAGATTTGATTAAATCTATCAGAACATTGTTGTATTGTTTTATTTGGCTGTCTTTTTAACTGATTATATTCTTCTATGATCACCAAAAGATTGACTATGATTATCCATCTATGGAAACATTTGACAAATTGTTAGAAATTTGAGATGCTTGAAATAGGTAGAATCTTGAACCAACTCTTTAGTCTGCTTTGCAAAGAGAGAGAAAAAAGTCTGATTCTAACATCATCTTCATCTATCTAAAATAAGTCGAGATAATTATCAAAACCTTGAATATGTTTTTGGGCAGTGATTTTACCATCTTCTCCATCAAACCTAGGGAGATACTTGTAGTAATTGTTAGGGAAAACATGGAGTGTAGGAGTTAAGATGAGTGGCTTATACCTATCAGGAACTTTCCAAGGTACAGGAATATGTACAGGGATTGTAAGATATTTCTTGATTTTTTGAGATTTCTTGATTGGAAAATGATCATCATAAGGATTAGAAGAATGTTGCTCAAATGTGTAATGAGATTTTATATTTACAATTTTCAAAGGAAAATAATTAAAAAATAATCTAAGATCTTCTATAAAATACAATATACATTGAAAAACCTTCTTGTTGAGAAAAAACATGATGTCTTGGATTACAATCAAAGTTAGAAACCTGATCTTCCCATATTATTCTTTCAGGTTCATTCCTCCAGTGGAGTCTTGATTGTGAAATTGATTTGGAGTCACTAGGTAGATGATTTTAACCTTTGTGTGTCTGATCACTATCCACCATCATATGTTAGGCCTGAACCTGTAAAATATTTCTGAAGAAAATTTTAGTCGTCCCCATTATGGTCGCTAGAAATGTTATCACTCCAAAATCCCTTTGAAAGTTTTAAAGAAGCAAATAATAGAGGTCGCCACAAACCTTTTGGAGATCAGGAACTAACCTTCCTGATGCTCAGAGAGGGCTCTCTCTTTATAATTTAACTTTGTTTTAGTTAATAAATTTTAGGCTAGTTATTGTTGCACTTGGGTTTTGTTTTGAGTTTGGGTGGTGGGATCGCTTATATGTAGGGCAAGATAGGTGAGTTTTTGCAGATCTCAGAGGTTGAATGGTGAAATTGATTCTAATCAGATCTAGGGAGTAATTAAGGGTTCCCTAGGCCAGATTATGTAAGGAATGAAGGAGGTCAACTGGGATGGGAGAGTAATTAAGGGTTCTCAGATCCCGGTCTTAGAGGAAAATATATAAATGACTAATTGTGGCAAAACAGAGTGTACTTAAACAAATTATGAGTGATATTTCAAGTTAATACATTAAAATTTAGAAAATAGTTAAGTTTTTGAAAAACATAAGAAAGCTAACAAAATCACATAAAGAAGATACTTCACTGCAAATTTCTTATCTCATGAATCTTGCAGTTCAATGATTTTATTACTTGCTCCAGTCTATTGAATTGAACATTGTACAACCACCCTTAGGTTCAAGATCAAAATATCTCTACAAATGTATAACAATCCACCCAAAATACTTCAAATGAAGAAGTATTTATACAAATTCTAAACTAAAATATCTTGAAAAAATATCAAGATTGGTTTTACAAATACCTCGCATTGTTTTACATTAATAGAACTTAAGTAAAGGACACTCGAAACTAAAGAATCTATTTGGAAGTATATTTATGGATTGATGGTGACAAATAAAAGAAATTTGAATTTTATAGCAACTCTTAATTGATGATGATGCTTCCAAGTCACTAACTACCTCCTTCCTTTGTGCATTCCGCCCTAGAAATTTTGCAAACTTAGGGTCTAGTGATACCTTTTTTATATCTCTATCTGAGATAGATATGTAAAAAGTGAAAGCAGTTATTGTAGCTAATTATGTTATTGAGATAACCTCTTTCCATTTCCAAACATTCAGCTCCAGTTGTTCACAATATTCTCTACAAACGATGTGAAAAACAGGAGTCTGCAGAGTTCAAAAAATAGGTTGTGAAGATATGCATTTATCTCCCATTTTGTAATACCTGTGTAAAAAGTGAGATAGGTTTTGTAGAATGACCATTTATAAAGAAAAAACACCTCCATTTTCTCATAAGGCATCTTGGATTGGCCACGATTGTTTCTGCACAATTATGACTTAAACAAGATTTTTTTGGAAAATGTACCATTCCTACTCTGATTTCATCTTTTAACCTTAATTTTATTTTAACTATTTTTACCTTTACTTTGGATAAACTTCATTGTTACTGGTGAAAGTGTTTTCATCTCTATTTAACCCTTACTGCCTCCATGTTTACTTTTAGTGTTTACCTTGATTGCTCTGTTTTTTATCTATCTTCACTTCGACATGAATTTATTTTATCTGTATTCTTTGTAATTGTCTTCCATTCTCTTTATCTTCCCACTGACTGCATTTATTCTCCTTTATTTTTCAATCTGATACACTTTTACTGATAATCTTTCATCTGGCTGATTTATCTTTTTCTATTTTACTGTGCTTTTTTTACTTTCATTGTAACCTTTTAACTTTTACTGTACATATTCAAATGAGAGGGTTGTTTTGGTTTTTTCTCAATATACATGGAATTTGGGTGAAATAACTTCAAATTGGCGTTCTTCATAACTACATAAGGTTGAAAGGGCTCTGGTATGGATTGAGAGCTTGATTGAGGTCTCTGCAACTTCTTTAGGAGTGAAATTGAGGTCAACTGGTAATTTAAGGGTTTGAAAGTGTTGTAATGGCTTGTAGAGGTTTTACAAAGAAATTGATTGAAAAAGGTCGAATAGGGCTCCTCGACCTTTTTATTGAACAACGGTTATTTTTTGGCAGGCAAATTACGAATGAATAGTGGGTAGTTTTTTGGGTTGGGCAGGGAGGTGGTTTCCCAAGCCATCGCATCGCTTTATCGAGGAGGTGATATTTTGGAGAGGTCACCTGATCTACCTTAATGCTTGACACATAGTAGACGAGGGTCCAGGAAATACCAATTTATCAGGCAAGTAAAGGTCAAATATTAGGTGAACCAGATATGGCTGTGAATCATTAGATTCGGGTGCTGACGATCAGACGACAGTCAGGTGACAGATTAGCATGGATGAAATGGGCAAAGGTTTTTGGCGGGGGGGTGGGATTTGATTAATGGTGGTTTGTGATTATTCTAGAGTTGGCATGAAAACTTATGGTTGCTTGTTCATGGCCAAGAAATTTGGGCAGCTTTTGGGTCCTCAAAAGGTCAAAAAACACTCAAAACTGACCTCACTGCCCCTATTTTGACACACAGGAAGTAGTCTTGGGATACTGGATATTTGGAGAGGCAAATTGACACTAAATCTAGAAAGTCCACTTGAGCTAGAAATCAGACAGACCAGGCTTTCCAACAAGCTATCATGAGCTCAATTTGGACTTCAGAAAGTGCCTAAAAATCAGCTCCAAATGTGCGCTACGCATAGAGATTTTGGGCACGACGCATAGAAAATTTTGGCCTATTTTTCACTCTTCAACTCAGAATTTCGGCCAGTTTTAACTAGTTTCACTTTTTGAGGTTACTCTTGATCTAAATTGATGTAATTTCATGACCATGATGTAATTTTGGCATATTTTTACTTGTTTTAGTAGATTCATTCACCAAAAGGTGAAATGTGAGTGAATGAATCAGTTTCCTAGCATATAGAGGCAGGTTGTTTCTTTGCCTATTTTTCAACTCCTTGTTTAGATATGGTTGAAACAACTCCTAGAATGATGAGCTCGACCCCTAGAGGCATGGGAAGGAGTTAGGATTGTCTATATCATGTAATTTATCAGTCATTTTCATGGTTGGACACTTGGGATTGCTTGGCACTCTATTGTACGTTTGATTTCGACACTTTTGGCAAAGGAAAGACCAGGTTTTGCAGCACTTGTTGGGATCCTTGTGGCTCTGTGTTTTGATGGTTTTTTTCTTCATGTAATTGTAAGTTCATTGATGCTTTATTTATGCCTTTTCCCTTCTCTTTGCTTCTGAAATTAAACAAATTGAGTGACAAAGGTAGAATTCATGAGTTTGTTGTGCTCCACCTTAAACTTTGTTTAGTTTACATGTTTTCATCTATTTGGAGAGGATTCTTGCAGCCTCTTGCCCTCTTCAACTCCTTAGTAGTATTTTCTATCCATTCATTTAATTTGAAGCATCAAAACTACTACCTACATTGCCCTAACCAGAACTCAGCAAAAATTTGGCCTCATCCCCGGACCCAAATTTGCCTTTCACTTTTTCCAACAAAAAACCCCCAAAAAATCAAATCAAGTCCTTGCAATTCATACCTAGCCTAAGATTAGTTGTTAAATCAGTCATCTCAAGCCCCATATGATTATGTTTTGCTGAGATTGACTTGGAGAGAGCCTTCTCCTGTCCTCGTAGGGCTAGCTACGAGGCTGAGCGTGGTTTGATGTGGACCTAGAAGCTTACCTTTTCAGCCTGAGCTAAATCTAGGCTCTAACATAGTGGCGACTCCACTGGGGAAGAAAAGTTTATTTGGTTGTTAGTGTTCTTCTTATAAACTACAAAAGGAGCCTGAAGTTAGCCAGGTAGCTTTCGAAACACTTGTGCTTTGCATTAGCGCAAGTAGATAAAAGCTACTGCAGTCAATCTCCGGTCTAGTTTATAAACCGAACATCTGATCTAAACGATCACCCCAGTACATGTATCAAGTTCAGATATGATTGTTGATGGTGGACAATGATCAGACAATGGAAAGGTTGAAATCATTCACCTGGTGATTCCAAATCAGTTTCGAGATTAGATCCAAAGACTCCACTGGAGGATGAACCCGATCAACAAAAATATGAAAGGAAAATTTGGAGAGATCAAGTATTCAAGTTGGAATTTCATCCAAGACATTTTGTTCTTCATTATAAATTATTTCTTCTCTTTTCCCGAGAATGTCAAGAAGGCTTTGCAAAGTGTATTGTATTTGAGAAGAGATCCTTAGCCTGCATTTGATTCCTTCCCTTTGAAGATTGTAAATACCAAATATTTGCATGCCTTTGAGCTTGATCAAGACTCGTCTTCTGAATTTTGTGATGACCATCTTCAAACTAATGAGCCTAATGAGACCAATATTGATTCTATACTTTTTGCACATACCCCACTACCTTGTAAAATACCAGATCGATACAAGCTTCTGATTTTACCTCCTATATTCCATGCTTTCCCTAAAAATCATGACCTATATCTACCAAGGTTTGATGGTGAACGCGACAACATCACTGCTAAGAGACATGTATTGAATTTTGAGTCTTTCCTTGACCTTTTTGAAGTTGATGAAGAAGATGTCAGTATAAGGCTTTTTTCTCTTTATTTGCAAGGCAAAGTCAAGAGTTGGTTCAAAACCCTGCCTGATGCGAGCATCTCAGATTTCCATCAGTTCGTCAAAGTTTTCCTCGACAGGTGGGTGATCAGACAAAACCCTTTCTTGATTATAGAAGAGTATAACCAGCTGAAAAGATTGCCAGGGGAGACAATACACCAATTTTCTGCCAAATTTAACCAAGTTTATTATTCAATTCTTGTTGATATAAGACCTCCTCCTGGGTCCGCTCTCTTGCACTACCCGACTGCCTTTGATCCGGAAATGGAGTTTCAGCTGAGAGAAAGGAATCTTGCAACACTTGAAGAGATGCAGAATAGTGCAGTAGATTAGAGGCTCATTTGCTCATCCGAAGGGAAAAGTTGAAGGAATAAGAGATGAAAAACACAGATTCGGAGGAATCGACATCTTTAGAGGTAAAGCTTAATATTTTTGCAAATGCAGTACAAGAGATGGTGCGGAAAATGACTGCAAAAAATGAAAATGACGTTCATGAACAGGTTGTTGATCCAAAACATCTTCTTTCTGATCCTAGTTATCATAGATCTAACAATGATTGTTTTATTGATCATCTTGGAGAAGAGAGATCTATTGATATGACATGTATGCTTGATGATGTTTTTTATACTGATGATTTGCCTCAGTTTGATCAGTATGATGATGATTATGTTCTCCAAACAGAAGCTAATCTTGTAGACAAATCATCAGCTAGTTTGTGGAAGGAGGAAGTTCACTTTTAGCAGCTTGAGTATAGTGATCAGCCATTACATATCAGCTATGACAGTGACGAGGAAAGTGTAGCAAATTTTGAAGTAAGTGAAGGATCTTTGCCTTTTTGTTTTGATTCATTTCAGTTCATCAGAGAAAACTTTCATGCAATCATAAATCAATTGTCGGCAAGTCTTGATTTGGGCCATCTTGAGGGCAATGAAAACCTTGTTCCAAACTTCTCATATTCAACTTTGCAATCCCCGAAAGCCATTGCTTGTCAAGTTGCCGATGAAGACTTGGAAGCTGGCACATATGATCAAATGATAAAAGATGATTCCATACCATTTTGTTTTGAATCATTTCAGTTTTTTAAGGGTAAATTGCATAGTAAATCTTCAAATGAATAGCTTGTAGGAAGTCAACAATTTCTCAGTTTTAATGTTGAGGATGAGATAGATGGCGAAATTCTTGAGCAAGTTGTTAATGAGAAATCTTCCCCTGGAATGACCGATGAAATCATTTTGGAAACAAAACCCTTCCTAGCACCAGCTTTGTAGCCACAAAACACAATTGAAGATCAGATTATAGATGAAGGTGTGGAAGTCGAAATACATGATTTAATGATGCAAGAGGATTCTATACCCTTTTGTTTCTAAGCATTTCAGTTTATAAGACAGAATCTTCATAATATCTCTAAAGAAAAAGATGAACAGCCAGTAGGATGTCATACAGTTTTAATGGATACATCGCAGCCATCCTCTCAAATTTTTGATGATCCTATTGCTCATGTGTTGGATGATGTTTGTTGTAAAAGTTTTTCTCCATTAGCTAACCACGTGCCAGAAAAGAATGTTGATAATAATCTTATTCAAAATTCGACTTCGTTGTCTTGTTTAACAGATTTTTCATTACAAAGCTCACACTAATGTTTGCAGTCATATGAGGAGATTGATAAAGGAGACTTTTGTTCTATTTGGAATCAGCAACAGAGTTTGCTTATCCACGAAATTCAAGATCTTTTTGACAACCTGCTGCTGTCCCCAAAGAAAGACAGCACAGAGATGAGAAAAATCTTAATATATAGCTATGTAGATTACTTGGAATAGAGTAGTAATGTGTTAATGGAAATCAAAAGCTATATTTATGAAGATCCTTTCTCAGTATTCTTTAAGTTATCCAATCAACTCATGCTTTGCAAGTTTATCAACAGTCAACTTGACTCCGAGTTTACATGGGAGTTGCCTTTCGATTCTTCCCTTTTCCTGTGCATCAGAAAGCATTTTAGAATAAATCAAATACCAGCTAGGATACTTAACTGGTTGCATTGGTTGTTCCATTTCACTTGATCAGGTGGTGAAAAGAACAATTAGAGTAGTTTTGATGAATAAGCTCAAATATGGGCATCTTTCCAGTTTGTTAGTTATGTTTTAGTCATGTTTGATTTTATTATGGTTTTTAGTTTTAGCCTTGAGTCAGAGTCAATCTGCATAATGTCAGTTTTCGTGTTGTGACTTTGTTTCCCAATGGATGAAGGCACTGTCTGCTCTCCTAAAGATCTGCAGTTCTTGGCACCTCCAAGGAGCTACCATCCCCATTGGAGCCAATCTTAGAGTCGGTCACTTCAGCCCTCCGTCAGAGATCAAAATCTCTTTTGTTGCATGTAATTTTAGGGGTCTAATTCATTTTTAGTCATTTTCATTCCATTAGGAGCATCGGCTTTCTGACGAAACGGCCTTGTCACTCATCTCCCTCATGTCATGTATCTGTTGGTCCGTGTCTATACATAAAAATTAATTTTAAAGTCATTCAAAGTCCTATTTGGTCTCTTGGTCAGTAAAAGGGTCATTTTAGTCATTAGGTCTAGGGTTTCATCTTCAAAAAGTCTAATAATGTCCACAGGCACATGAGAGAGGTTCAAAATCATTTTTCCTTGCAAAATATCGTCAATATGTTTGATCATGATTCTTCTTCAAAACTCTATTTTTTAGTCATGATTAAAGTTTTTCAGTCATGAGGTGCCTCAGGTGCAGTCCTGGTCGCCTTTGCCAAATCCAATGATATCCATCCCTGCAGAATAGACAAAGAGATTCATCATCAGTTCAAAAAATCGAATGGAAACAAATTCAGAGTTTGTATTAAAAAGTGAAAGTGCCAAAGTTCTGCAAACATTATGAAAGTGGGTTTCATGAGCTAAAGTCTCAAAGGCTCTTTGTTTATAAGCAATTCCTTCATTTTAAAAGATCATTTGTAAAAGAGAAGCAAGGCAGGGCAATCAAGTGATAATTGGGTGAAAAACGCATTAAATTGCTAGGCGCGACGCACTGGGTAGGAGGCACAGTGCATACAGCCGGCGCGGTGCACTGGGCCTCAACACTCAGTGCATTTTAACATGGGCACAATGCATTGGGCATGCTGCGTGGCGCATACAGCTGAGAAGCCCACAACTTGCCAAAGTTTTCTCCAAATCACCTGAAACTTGTGGATTATTGCTCATTCAAGTACCTTAACCTTCTTTCACTGCTTTTCATCTAAATTGGATGGTGTTTGTTGCAGGGTGAAGTGTGTTAAGGAAAGCAAACCCTATCTCTTCAAACTTTGCAAAGGTGATTACTACTAGGGTTTTTTATTTGGCTGTTTTTCTCATCACTCCCTTATTGCATATTTTCCTTGCTCTCCTTATTCCCCAAATTCACATACCCCTAATCCCAAGTTCCCTTTCCCAAAATCCCAAATGCACCAAATCCTAGTCTCATACTTAAAATTCCGAAGCCCTAATGGCTGTCCCAAGAGCTTCATGTAACCATTCGGCAAAATGTACCATGATTCAGAGGGGTTTCATCATCATGCCAAGTTCCACTGGGTTATTTTATGCCTTGTTCATGCTTCAATTGCGCCTAGGTAAGGTTATTTCCCTCTGCGAGGGTTTTGAAGACAATTTCTATTGGATGGTCAGACCATCAGCAAAATTTGTATCCTAATGTTCATACACCTTCCCCTATATTTAATTTACTTTATTAAACACTTCCCATCACTCAGATCCCTCAAATTCCTCATTTTCGCACAAACCCTAGTTTATTGCTACAACTTGACAATTTTCTAGGTTGGGCCTGTGTTTAGCCCTTTTGGACCCCTTCCCCTCACTCAATATTTGACATTCCATTTTCCCTTGCTTCCTAACATCCCTCCCTACTTCCCAAAATTTTCTCAAGAATTTAGAAGCCCTTTATCCCCTTCATTTCGCTTCATTTCGACAAATCCCCTATTCCACACATCAGGGTAGGTTTTACTCAAATGACGTTTCTAAGCAAGGAAAGATGAATTTGGACAAACTGAGAGATGATTTTATCAAAAATAGACCAGGGAAGAAAAACCTCCTTCACGTTTTACACAGGTGTCATGGGTTTAGAGAAATGTCAAAAATACAGTCACCTCGGGAGATTTGATGCACCTCTGTAGTGACCTTGGGAAACTCAAATTTTCTCCTAGCTTGGTTGGTCAAATGACCTTTTTGTTGAGTCAAATGATAATTATACACAAAGATATTTCCCATGAGCTATCATGAGCTCAATTGTGAGTTGAGGAAGACCTTCAAAAGTCGACTGCAACAACACTCTGCCTTGAGGCAGCCTCATTTGGCACATTTTGACCAGTCTTGGAAGATTTGACTTTTGACAGGGTAAATAAACTCCAAATTGAAAAATTCAAGTTGGGTTGGAAATTAGACTCAATAATCTTTCCAACGAGTTATCCTGCGCCCAATGTGGAGCAAGGGAAGGTCCTCAAAACTGGTCTGAAAAAAGGCGATGCACATAGAAATTTTTAACATAGGGTTTTCCTCCCTATGCGCCACGCAACGTGGCGCTCGCTTTTGCTAGGGAGCTCCAAATTACGAAAAATTTGCATTTCTGGATTTGGCATGAAAAATTATGGTTTTTTGTTCATGGCCAAGAAATTTGGGCAGGTTTTGGGCCCTCAAAAGCTCAAAAAACACTCAAAACTGACCTCACTGCCCTTATTTTGACACACAGGAAGCAGGCTTGGGAGATTGGATATTTGGAGGGGCAAATAGACACCAAATCCAGAAATTTCACTTGGGTTGGAAATTTGATAGGCAAGGCTTTCCAAAGAGATATCATGGGCTCAATTTGGACTTCGGAAAGGGCCACAAAATCAGCTCCAAATTTGCGCTATGCATAGAGATTTTGGGCACGACGCATAGAGAATTTTGGCCTATTTTTCACTCTTCAGCTCAGAATTTCGCCTAGTTTTGACTAATTTCACTTTTTTATGTTACTATTGATCTAACTTGATGTAATTTCATGACCATGATGTAATTTTGGCACATTTTTACTTTTTTTGGTAGATTCATTCACCAAAAGGTGAAATGTGAGTGAATGAATCAGTTTCCTAGCATATAGAGGCAAGTTGTTTCTTTGCCTATTTTTCATCTCCTTGTTTAGATATGGTTGAAACAACTCCTAGAATGATGTGATCAACCCCTAGAGGCATGGGAAGGATTTAGGCTTGTCTATATCATGTAATTTCTCATTCATTTTCATGGTTGGACACTTGGGATTGCTTCGCAGTCCGTTGTACGTTTGATTTCTACATTTTTGGCAAAGGAAAGACCAGGCTTTGCAGCACTTGTTGGAATCCTTATGGCTCTATGTTTTGATGGTGTTTTTCTTCATGTAATTGTAAGTTCATTTATGTTTTATGTATGTCATTTCCCTTCTCTTTTCTTCTGAAATTAAACAAATTGAGTGACAAAGGTAGAATTCATGAGTTTGTTGTGCTATGGTTTAAACTTTGTTTAGTTTTACATGTTTTCATTTGTTTGGAGAGGATTCTTGCAGCCTCTTTCCCTCTTCAGCTCCTCAGTGGTCTTTTTTATCCATTCATTTAATCTGAAGCATCAAAACTACTGCCTACCTTGCCCCAACCGGAACTCTACAAAAATTTGGCCTCATCCCCGGACCCAAATTTGCCTTTCCCTTTTTCCAACAAAAAATCCCCAAAAAATCAAATCAAATCCTTGCACTTCATACCTAGCCTAAGATTATTTGTTAAGTCAGTCATCTCAAGCCCCATCCGATTATATTTTTCTGAGATTGACCCAGAGAGAGCCCTCTCCTGTCCTCATAGGGCTAGCTACGAGGTTGAGCGTGGTTTGACAAAATCATATACATAATATATAATTCAATGTGCATACATAAATGACATGTTTGATCATCATATACAAGAATATAAACTACCATTGATAAGAAAATAACATATCCAATGTTGGGTGTATGTTATATTATTTCCACAACTATATTACGTGGGCATACCTACCTATGGTTTTGTGCATGGGTTTTGCACATGGTTTTCTTTCCATGATATCTTGTAGATCTAGTCAAGGTAAATACGATTATGTTCTAATCCAAGGTTAATGGATTTAGGGTTTACGAATACTTTGATAGGTATATATATATTATAACATTGGAAGGAATATAATTAAAAATCAATCAGGTAGTCCTGGTTTTGGGATCTATGGAAAATCTTTGTGTATTTGTTTTATCTTTTTCGACATTCTATATTTTTTGCTTTTTTTAAGAATTCGTTTACAGGTAATTTTTGTACAAGGTTAAAACATACATTTGGTATAAAAGCTATTTTGGCTTCAAATGGATGCCTTTGCTGCTGAGGGTTTTTTCTCGGGCTTATGGTTGACCCTATTCAATTGGAGATCTGCGAGATCAATTATTGTGGTGAAAGAAGATGGAAAGTAGTGGAGAGATAGAGATTGAGAAATTTAATGGTCAGAGTTTTGAGTTGTGGAAACTCAAGATGGTGGATATGCTGGTGGATAAAGATCAGTGGATCGCGGCAGATCCGTGAACTAAACCAACAACAATGTTAGCTAATGATTGGGTGGAGTTGGATAAAAAATCAAAGAGAACAATACGATTGTGTATCTCAGATTCTATATTGTTGAATGTATCAGGAGAAGATACAAGGAAGGCTTTGTGGGACAAGTCAGGGAATTTTTATTAATCTAAGTTTCTGGTGAATAAAATATTCCTACAGAAAAAATTGTATAACCTCAGGATGAAGGATGGAGACTCGGTGACAAAGCATCTGAATTCCTTTAATACTACTGTAAGTTAGTTGTTATCTATTGATATAAAAATTTCAGATGAAGATAAGTGCATTAGTTTGTTGCATTCTATAGTAGATTCGTGGGATAGTTTGGTTGTTGCAATAGGTAGAAATACAAATACCTTGAAGTTTGATGAAATATTCTCATGCTTCCTGTCGGAGGAGATGAGATGGAAAAATATGGAGGGCCAGAATGGAGATGCCTTGTCTGTACGAGGACGGTCCAAGAATAAAAGAAAAAATAATTCCTTGAGTGAAATATCTAAATCTAAATGGAGATCTAAATCTGCAGGGAAGATTATAAAGGTGTGCTAGAAATGTGGAAAGGAAGGGCACTTCAAAAAGGACTGTAGATCTAAAGCTCATGAGAAAGGAAATGGATTTGATGATGCTCCTTCTAAAGAGGTGAAGACCACCTCATATGAATGTGGGGATGTGTACTTGGCTTCTTCTTCATGTACACATGTAGACCATGAGGCATGGTTGATTGACTTACGTGCATCTTGTTATCACTCCAAAATTCCCTTTGAAATTTTTAAAGAAGGAAATAATAGAGGTAAGCACAAACCACTTTTGGAGATCAGGACCTAGCCTTCTTGATGCTCAGAAAGGGCTCTCTCTTTATAATTTAACTTTTTTTTAGTTAATAAATTTTAGGCTAGTTATGGTTGCACTTGGGTTTTGTTTTGACTTTGGGTGGTGGGATCACTTAGATGAATAGAGGTTTGCTTTTGCCATTGGGCTATGGAGTCAATAACAGACAAACTAGATTGGATCAACCTTTAAAAGACAACGTCTATAGGGCAAGATAGGTGAGTTTTTGCAGATCTCAGAGGCTAACTGGTGAAGTGGCTATAATTGGATCTAGGGAGCAATTAAGGTTTCCCTAGGCTAGATTATGGAAGGAATGAAAGAGGTTAACCGGGATGGGAGAGCAATTAAGGGTTCTTAGATCTGGATATTAGAGGAAAACATATAAATGACTAATTGTGGCAAAACAATGTGTACCTCAACAAATTATGAGTGGTATTTCCAGTTAATATATTCAAATTTAGAAAATAGTTAAGTTTGTGAAAAACATAAGAAAGTTAAAAAAATCACATAAAGAAGATACTTCACTGCAAATAGCTCATCTCATGAATCTTGTAGTTCAATGCTTTCATTACTTGCTCCAGTCGGTTGACTTGAAATGGTACAATCACCCTTAGGTTCAAGATCAAAATAACTCTACAAATGTATAACAATCCACCCAAAATACTTCAAATGAGGAAGTATTTATACAAATTCTAAACGAAAATATCTTGAAAAAATATCAAGATTGGTTTTACAAATATCTCAAACTGTTTTACATTAATAGAACTTAAGTAAAGGACACTCAAAACTAAAGAATATATTTGGCACTACATTTATGGATTTATGGTGACAAATAAAAGAAATTAGAATTTGATAGCAACTCTTAATTGATGATGAGGCTTCCATGTCACAAACTACCTCCTTCCTTTGTGCATTCTATCCCAAAAATTCTTCAAAATTAAGGTCCAGTGACACCTTTTTATATCTCAACCCAAGATAGATATGTCAAACATGAAAGAGGTTATTATAAATACGTATTTTATTGAGATAAACCTCTTTCAGTTTCCAAAAAGTCTGCTCTAGCTATTCACAATATTCTCGACAAAAAGATGTGAAAAAAAGGACTTTTCACAGTCCGAAAAATAGGATGCAAAGATATGCATTTATCTCCCTTTTTTAATGCCTATGTAAAAATTGAGATATTTTTTTTTATATTTTCCTTTTAGGAACACAAACCTCGTCCAGTTTCTCAAGATGCATTTTGGTTTGGCCATAATAGTTTCTGCAAAATTATGAATTAGACGGGAAATTTCTAGAAGATGTACCATTCCTGCTTTGATTTCATCTTTAAACCTTAATTTTCTTTTAGCTGGTTTTACCTTTACTTTGGATACAATTCATTTTTTCTGGTGAAAGTGTCTTCATCTCTTTTTAACCCTTACTGCCATGTTTACTCTTATTATTTACCTTGATTGCTCTGCTTTTTTATCTATCCTCACTTTGACATGAGTTTATTTTATCTGTATTCTTTGTAACTATCTTCCATGATGTTTGTCTTCCTGTTGGCTATGTTTATTCTCTTGGATTTTTCAATCTGATACACTTTTACTGATACTCTTTCATCTGGCCGATTTATCTTTTTCCTTTTACTGTACTTTTTTTACTTTCATTGTAACCTTTTATGTTTTACTCTACATCTTCAAATGAGAGGATTGTTTTGGTTTTTTCTCTATATACCTAGAATTTGGGTGAAATAACTTCAAATTGATGTTCTCGGCAATTGAAAAAGGTTGAAAGGGCTCTGGTATGGACTGGGAGCTTGATTGGGGTCTTTGCAATTTCTTCAGGAGTGAAATTGAGGTCAACTGGTAATTTTAAGGTTTGAAGGTGTCGCAATGGCTTATAGAGGTTTTACAAAGAAATTGATCGAAAAAGGTTGAATAGGGCTTCTCGACCTTTATATTGAACAACGATTATTTTTTAGCAAGTGAATAACGAATGAATAGTGTGCATTTTTTTGGGTTGGGCGGGGACGTGGTTTCCCCAGCCATCACATAGCTTTATCGAGGAGGCAGTATTTTGGCGACGTCACCCGATCTACCTTAACACTTGACACATAGCAGACGGGGTCTAGGCAATACCACTTTATCAGGTGGGTAAAGGTCAGATATCGAGCGAACCCAATATGGCTGTGAATCATTAGATTCAAGTGTTGACGATCGGACAGCAGTCGGTTGACAAATTAGCATGGATGAAATGGGCAAAGGTTTTGGGGGTGAGTTGGGCTTTAATTAATGGCCATTTGTGATTATTCTGGAGTTAAACATGGGATTAAATGATTGGACGAGGTTAATGGAGGGATTATCTTAACTTTATGGAGAATTATGAGTTAAGAGGGTTCTTTTTGAGGGGATAGGGTAAACATATAGTTTATAGTTAAACTAAGGGTAGGGGTAATATTTATGGGGATTTATTTATATACGAGGAAAATAGGGTATATCGGGAGCTATATTATTAAGTTAGAAATTAATATGAACTGAAATGAGCGGAATGAAAATAATACTAAGTAAAATGTAATATTTGTGCTTTTCCTTTAGATAAACTTATACTTAGGATAAAACCTTTTTGTGGGTATTTTGAGTGAAATGGAATTTAACATGGGGTTTTTTACCTTTCATAGGAAAATGGAGTTTAACCTTAGGAAAAGGGGTTTTATTAGGGTAATGAAGGGAAATGACTTTTATGAAGGGAATTCTAACACTTGATGTCCATAAGTCATTAAGTCAAGGGTTTGGTCCCACCAAAAGTCAGAGAAATGCTCTGAGCTTTTATGACTTGAAGGATTTTTAGTACTAGAATATACTTGTGGATGGTGAAATTAGTAAGTATAAGGATGAAATGAATGAGGGGGAGTCAATTAAATCAAGTTGTAAACCTCTGTTTTTTCTTTCTTAATTTCTCATGCATATTGAAACATATGATTAAGCATGATAAATGTACTTTTGTCCAATCAACTTTATGCTTCAACAACCTTTCTTTTACTTACCGATTACTTACCCTAACAATTTTATTTTTTTTTACTTATTTTGGTGCACTTAGGCTAGGAAACCCTTTTTTTTCATTTTCTTTTATAAAAAAAATTATCAACTTATAACCTTATATCTTCCAAGGGCTCAGATTAAGCTGATGATCTCCCTCTCATTCTCTATTTTAACTATTGATCTGCCAAGATTAAATTGTTTGGCTACATCTTTATTCTCTATCTATCAACATTAAATTTAAAGCATGAAAGGTCAAGATTAAGCTTATTGACTTATCATAGATTATGGTATTTTAAACAAGCTATAGATAATCATTATTTGCAGAAAAAGTAAAATAGTAGTGGCATTTGAATTTGCACACTTTCATGATCTATTTTTATCTCTTTTTGTGGGGTTCATATTTTTCATTTTTTTTTATCATTATTTCTTTTTTTCCTTTGATTGTTCTTTTATGACATACCCTCTTTACATTTTTTAATTTGGGAATACATTTGAAGAAAGAAAAGGTATGTACAATATTACAACACTGACCATAGTCAATTCAAAATTATGAATCTTATTATTATAGGACCCTACCAGTGGCTCCACATAGGGATGGCATCTCCTTCTGAGATGTCAAGAAGACTGTCAATTAGTAGCCTGATCCATTGGGGAAATCCCAAATGTGTATATGCTTTGTTGTATAATCTCTGTGACTGAAGCTCTTGAAATGAAAATACACCATTTTCTACAAATTGAATTCTGATATGAAGCTGAAAGAAGGTACTGCAATCTCAAACCAAACTAATAGATCATCAAGAGATTTAGGACCTTCTTTCTAGGCTTCGACTTCTAATGACTTATTTCATAACTTGCTAGAAACTAAAAACTAAAATAAATTGAATTCCTACCTACTTACTCTAATCAGCTATTCAACTGCTGGTTAGGTAAAATGAAACAACAAATGCAACCATTCAAGCATTATGTAATTTGATGTATTTTGCTGTATTTTCTTGTTTGCGATGAAAATTAAGATTCTAAAATCAATTATAACCTTGTCAACAAATGAGAAGATAAGGAAATACTTGATTTCCTTTGTTGAATCTAGAAACTGTACAAAAGGATCTTACAAGATATATATACTAATGTTTAACTAATATAAGCAACTATACAATTTTTCTAGATGGCCTCCATGCCATGAAAGTGAAATATCATTTTCATCTTTATCACCTTGCAGATTTTCAGATAAGGTTTGTGATGATATTTCTACTGATTGAAATGTCTATCTGGTGAAACCTTTATCATCTTGATTTTGAATCTCATATTTAGTTGATGGAGAAAAATCCTGATTGCATTCATCATCTAACGTATCAGCTCTTAGATCATAAAAGATGTGGAAGGATTGCTGAAACCTATTACATATGGGTTTTAATGGGACTTCATGGATTTTTGCACGTTGTTCATCCTTTTCTTTGGAGATATTATACCATATTTCCTTTAGAAACTGAAAAGATTCAAAACATAGTGGCATAGAACTTTCCCGTGTCATTTGATTAGACGTCTAAATAGAATTTGACAACTACACTTGTGAAATTGAAGAATCCTGATTAAGATTTTCATTGCCTTCTTTGTTGTCAATATCAATACCTAAAGATCGTTGACTTTTGAGTTCTTTAAAGTTTTCTCTGATGAACTGAAATGAAACAAAACAAAGAGGCAAAGAAGCTTCACTTATTTCCAAATTTTCTGCACTTTCTTCCTCACTTTCATAGTTGAAATGAATAAGATGATCATTGTTTTCAAGCTGCTAAAATTGAATTTCTTTATTTCCCAAACTACTTTCTGATTGCTCTGTAAAGTTTGTTTGGATTTGAAGAACATAATTATTGTCATACTGATCATATTCAGGCAAATCATTAAAAGAAGTAATGTCATCAAACATACACATTAGATCAGTAGATTGCCTCTCCACATATTGCTCTATAAATCTATCTTCTGATCTTTGGTAGTTGGAATTAGTAGGAATTTGTTCATGGCTATCAACCTCTTCTTTTTGTGAAATAAATGTCTCATGGTGATTTAGAATAAAAAATTATCTTCCATGATGATATTCCATATCCTTTCCTCTATTTTTCTTACCAAAATGTCGAGTTTTACTTCTGCAATGTTGTTCTTCTCTGCTCCTGCTTTCAACTTTTCTCTTCTAATTTGTAGATTAACTTCTACATCTACTGCAATGTTCTGCATTTGTTCCAATGTTGAGGGGTTTCTTCCTCTTAGCTGAAATTCTATCTCTGGATCAAATTCTTTCGGATAATGGAAGAGAGTTGAATCAGGAGGAGGTCTTATATTTGATGGCATTGAATAATAGATTTGATTAAATCTATCAGAAAATTGTTGTATTGTTTTATTTGGTTGTCTTTTTAACTGATTATTCTTCTATGATCACCAAAAGATTGACTATGATTATCCATCTATGGAAACATTTGACAAATTGTTGGAAATTTGAGATGCTTGAAATAGGTAGAATCTTGAACCAACTCTTTACTCTGCTTTGCAAAGAGAGAGAAAAAAGTCTGATTCTAACATCATCTTCATCTATCTAAAATAAGTCCAGATAATTATCAAAACCTTGAATATGTTTTTGGGCAGTGATTTTACCATCTTCTCCATCAAACCTAGGGAGATACTTGTAGTAATTGTTAGGGAAAACATGGAGTGTAGGAGTTAAGATGAGTGGCTTATACCTATCAGGAACTTTCCAAGGTACAGGAATATGTACAGGGATTGTAAGATATTTCTTGATTTTTTGAGATTTCTTGATTGGAAAATGATCATCATAAGGATTAGAAGAATGTTGCTCAAATGTGTAATGAGATTTTATATTTACAATTTTCAAAGGAAAATAATTAAAAAATAATCTAAGATCTTCTATAAAATACAATATACATTGGAAAACCTTCTTGTTGAGAAAAAACATGATGTCTTGGATTACAATCAAAGTTAGAAACCTGATCTTCCCATATTATTCTTTCAGGTTCATTCCTCCAGTGGAGTCTTGATTGTGAAATTGATTTGGAGTCACTAGGTAGATGATTTTAAACTTTGTGTGTCTGATCACTATCCACCATCATATGTTAGGCCTGAACCTATAAAATATTTCTGAAGAAAATTTTAGTCGTCCCCATTATGGTCGCTAGAAATGTTATCACACCAAAATCCCTTTGAAAGTTTTAAAGAAGCAAATAATAGAGGTCGCCACAAACCTTTTGGAGATCAGGAACTGACCTTCCTGATGCTCAGAGAGGGATCTCTCTTTATAATTTAACTTTTTTTTAGTTAATAAATTTTAGGCTAGTTATTGTTGCACTTGGGTTTTGTTTTGAGTTTGAGTGGTGGGATCTCTTATATGTAGGGCAAGATAGGTGAGTTTTTTCAGATCTCAGAGGTTGAATGGTGAAATTGATTCTAATCAGATCTAGGGAGTAATTAAGGGTTCCCTAGGCCAGATTATGTAAGGAATGAAGGAGGTCAACTGGGATGGGAGAGTAATTAAGGGTTCTCAGATCCCGGTCTTAGAGGAAAATATATAAATGACTAATTGTGGCAAAACAGAGTGTACTTAAACAAATTATGAGTGATATTTCAAGTTAATACATTAAAATTTAGAAAATAGTTAAGTTTTTGAAAAACATAAGAAAGCTAACAAAATCACATAAAGAAGATACTTCACTGCAAATTTCTTATCTCATGAATCTTGCAGTTCAATGATTTTATTACTTGCTCCAGTCTATTGAATTGAACATTGTACAACCACCCTTAGGTTCAAGATCAAAATATCTCTACAAATGTATAACAATCCACCCAAAATACTTCAAATGAAGAAGTATTTATACAAATTCTAAACTAAAATATCTTGAAAAAATATCAAGATTGGTTTTACAAATACCTCGCATTGTTTTACATTAATAGAACTTAAGTAAAGGACACTCGAAACTAAAGAATCTATTTGGAAGTATATTTATGGATTGATGGTGACAAATAAAAGAAATTTGAATTTTATAGCAACTCTTAATTGATGATGATGCTTCCAAGTCACTAACTACCTCCTTCCTTTGTGCATTCCGCCCTAGAAATTTTGCAAACTTAGGGTCTAGTGATACCTTTTTTATATCTCTATCTGAGATAGATATGTAAAAAGTGAAAGCAGTTATTGTAGCTAATTATGTTATTGAGATAACCTCTTTCCATTTCCAAACATTCAGCTCCAGTTGTTCACAATATTCTCTACAAACGATGTGAAAAACAGGAGTCTGCAGAGTTCAAAAAATAGGTTGTGAAGATATGCATTTATCTCCCATTTTGTAATACCTGTGTAAAAAGTGAGATAGGTTTTGTAGAATGACCATTTATAAAGAAAAAACACCTCCATTTTCTCATAAGGCATCTTGGATTGGCCACGATTGTTTCTGCACAATTATGACTTAAACAAGATTTTTTTGGAAAATGTACCATTCCTACTCTGATTTCATCTTTTAACCTTAATTTTATTTTAACTATTTTTACCTTTACTTTGGATAAACTTCATTGTTACTGGTGAAAGTGTTTTCATCTCTATTTAACCCTTACTGCCTCCATGTTTACTTTTAGTGTTTACCTTGATTGCTCTGTTTTTTATCTATCTTCACTTCGACATGAATTTATTTTATCTGTATTCTTTGTAATTGTCTTCCATTCTCTTTATCTTCCCACTGACTGCATTTATTCTCCTTTATTTTTCAATCTGATACACTTTTACTGATAATCTTTCATCTGGCTGATTTATCTTTTTCTATTTTACTGTGCTTTTTTTACTTTCATTGTAACCTTTTAACTTTTACTGTACATATTCAAATGAGAGGGTTGTTTTGGTTTTTTCTCAATATACATGGAATTTGGGTGAAATAACTTCAAATTGGTGTTCTTCGTAACTACATAAGGTTGAAAGGGCTCTGGTATGGATTGAGAGCTTGATTGAGGTCTCTGCAACTTCTTCAGGAGTGAAATTGAGGTCAACTGGTAATTTAAGGGTTTGAAAGTGTTGTAATGGCTTGTAGAGGTTTTACAAAGAAATTGATTGAAAAAGGTCGAATAGGGCTCCTCGACCTTTTTATTGAACAACGGTTATTTTTTGGCAGGCAAATTACGAATGAATAGTGGGTAGTTTTTTGGGTTGGGCAGGGAGGTGGTTTCCCAAGCCATCGCACTGCTTTATCGAGGAGGTGATATTTTGGAGAGGTCACCTGGTCTACCTTAATGCTTGACACATAGTAGACGAGGGTCTAGGAAATACCAATTTATCAGGGAAGTAAAGGTCAAATATTAGGTGAACCAGATATGGCTGTGAATCATTAGATTCGGGTGCTGACGATCAGACGACAATCAGGTGACAGATTAGCACGGATGAAATGGGCAAAGGTTTTTGGCGGGGGGGTGGGATTTGATTAATGGTGGTTTGTGATTATTCTAGAGTTAAACATAGGATTAAATGATTGGACGAGGTTAATGGAGGGATTATCTTAACTTTACAAAGAAATGGTGAGTTAAGAGGGTTTTGTTGGGGGGATAGGGTAAAAACATAGTTTATAGTTAAACTAAGGGTAGGGGTAATATATACATGGATTTATTTATATATGAGGAAAAAGGGTATATCGGGAGATATATTATTAAGTTAGAAATTAATGTGAACTGAAATGAGCAGAATGAAAATAATACTAAGTATAATGTAGTATTTGTGCTTTTCCTTTACATACACTTATACTTAGGATAAAATCATTTTGTGGGTATTTTGAGTGAAATGGAATTTAACATGGTGTTTTTTACTTTTCATAGGAAAATGGAGTTTAACCTTAGGAAAAGGGGTTTTATTAGGGTAATGAAGGGAAATGATTTTTATGAAGGGAATCCTAATACTTGATGTCCATAGATCATTAAGCTGAGGGTCCGGTCCCACCAAAATTCAGAGAAATGCTTTGAGCCTTTATGACTGAAAGAATTTTTAGTACTAGAACATACTTGTGGATGGAGAAATTAGTAAGTATAAGGATGAAATGAATAAGGGGCAGTCAATTAAATCAACTTGTAAACCTCTGTTTTTGCTTTCTTAACTGCTCATGCACATTGAAACATATGATTAAGCATGATACATGTGCTTTTGTCCAATCAATTTTATACTTTAACAACCATTCTTTTACTTACCCATTACTTATCCTAACATTTTTTATTTATTTTTACTTATTTGGGTGCATTTAGGCTAACAAACTCTTTTCTTTCCTTTTCTTTTATAAAACAAACTATATACTTCTAACCTTATATCTTCCAAGGGATCGGATTAAGCTGTTGAGCCCCCTATCATTCTCTATTTTAACTATTGATTTTCCAAGATTAAACTGTTTTGCTAGATCTTTATTCTCTATCAATCAACATTAAATTTAAATCATGAAAAGTTAAGATTAATATGTTTGACTTATCATGGATTATGTTATTTTAAACAAGCTACACATAATCATTATTTATAGAAAAAGTAAAATAGTAGTGGCATTTGAATTTGCACACTTTCATGATTTATTTTTATCTCTTTTTGTGGGGATCATAATTTTCACTTTTTTGATCTTTGTTTCTTTTTTTCCTTTGATTGTTCTTTTAGGACATACCCTCTTTACATTTTTTAATTTGGGAATACATTTGTAGAGTGCAAAGGTATGTACAATATTACAATATTGACCATAGTCAATTCAAAAGTATGGATCCTATTATTATAGGACCGAACACATCCTTTAACTTCACTCCCCACAAGGAGTGGTTTTGAGAGTTTGAGAAATATGATGGTGGTGATGTCTTCTTAGGGGATGATAGGAAGGATAAAATTGTTGAACATGGAAAAGTCAAGTTGAAGTTGCAGGGTGGAAGTATTAGAACACTTCGCGGTGTTCTGCATATTTCATCATTGGCCAAAAATATGATTTATGTAAGCAAGATGGATGATTCAAGTGTAAAAATAATGGTCAAGAAAGATACCAGCAAGATGGTTCGAGGAGCACTGGTATTGATGTGGTGAGTTCATATTGGAACTCTGTACAAGCCTTTGGGTAACAATGTTATTAATGGGAGAAACAGTTTTGTGGTTCCTGAAAGTGGAGCATAAAACCTTGTCGTCTATGGAGAAAACACTATGCTATTGCATCAAAGGCTTCGACATATTAGAGAGAAGGGACTTCAAATAATTCATGGTAATGGTATCATAGAAGGTATGTCTAATTTCTCTCAAGATTTCAATTTCTCTAAACATTGTATATATGGGAAAAAGAATCAAGTGAGTTTCCTCTCTAGTGTTAAGAGGGTGAAAGGGATATTAGAGCTTGTGCATAGTGATGTGTTTGGACCTATGTGAGTTCCATCACTGGTTAAGTCTATCTACTATGTATCATTTACAAATTAATTCTCAAGTAATACATGCGTATATTTTGTAAGGAAGAAATCTAGAGTCTTTGACAAGTTTAAAGAATTTAAAGCTCTTGTGGAAAACCAGACAACAAAGAAGATAAAGGTGTTGAGGACAGATATTGGCAGATATTTCTGTAAGAAGGAATTTGAAGATTTTTGTAAGAAGTGTGGTATAGAATGATAGAAGACTACTCCATATGCACCTTGGAAAAATGGGGTTGTGAAAAGAATGAACAAAATGTTTATGGAAAAGATAAGAAGCATGCTCAGTGGTGTCAGGTTAGGATAAGAAATTTGGGATGAGGTAGTGGAGACTGCATGTTTTGTAGTTAATAGATCACCTTCATCAATTTTGGAGGATAAGCCTCCACGCAGTATGGACTAGTAAGAAACCCACTCTTTCACATATGAGCTTATTTGGCTATGATGAATATGTACATGTTCCAAAGGAGAGAAAAGCCAAGTTGGATAGTAAATCTGAAAGGTGCATCTTTATTGGGGATAAGGATGGTTTAAAAGATTATAAGCTTTGGAAACCAAAAACAAGGAAAGTTGCGTAAAGTTCATATGTGGTGTTTCCAGAGGTGAAATATGTTATTAAACATGAAATCCTACCAAAGGAACCTGAGAAGATAGAGTTTGAGATGAAGGAGGAAGAATCAGACTCTACAACAGAACAAGAATCAGAAGATGAAGATCCACAAACTACAACTATGAGAAGATTAGTTCAAGAAAGAAGGAATCCAGAAAGGTATAGTACATCTACTTTATGTTCAAATTTTGCGTTATCTATTATTGATGATGATCCTAGAACTGTTAGGCACGAAGAAGATTCACAAGATTGCAAACTCTAGAAAGAGGTCATGGTTGAGTAAATGTCACCTTTGGACAAAAATGAGGCTCTAGATCTAATGCATTTTTGGATGGAAGGAAAACCATCGGAAGCAAATGGGCATTAAGAAGAAGATGAATGTAGAAATAAATATGGATAAATATAAATCTCGATTGGTAGCAAAAGATTATTCCCAAGTAGCGGGAACTGATTTTGGTGATACTTTTTCCCCTGTTGCGAAGGTATCTTTTATTAGATTAATTTTATCTGTTGTTGATGCTTTTGATTTTGAGGTAGAATAGATGGATATGAAGAAAAAAATTCTTCACAGCGATTTGGAAGAAGAGATATACATGAAGGAACCTGAAGGCTTTGCGGTGAAGGGAAAGAAAGAACTGGTATGTAGTTTAAAAAAGTATTTGTATGGTTTAAAAAAATTCACCAGGGATGTGGTATTAGAAATTTCATACATTTATACAGGGACTTGGATTCACCAAAAGAAAAGTGGATCACTGTGTTTATTTTAAATTAATTGGTGATCATGTTATTTATCTAGTCTTGTATGTGGATGATATGTTGTTGATTGGAAATGACAAAGATATTATCTAGGATTTGAAGACCCAGTTGTCATCCAAAGTCGACATGAGGGAACTCAATGTTGTAAACTATATTTTGGTAATGTAAATTAAACAAGGTCAGGCAATGATGAAGCTTTGTTTAAACAACAAGAAGTATGACGAGATAATATTGTAGAGGTTTAATATGCAGGATAGTAAATCGGTGAATACTCTTATTCCTGTAAGTGTAAATTTATCTGCTAA
>APFE031713021.1:0-34392 GCA_000404065.3 Pinus taeda | reverse complement strand
GATAATCGGGAAAACATGAAAAATTCTAGGAAGGAAGAGCAATGATTGAACACTTGTTGATACTCCAACCATCGTCTATGTTCAGATTGACGTGCCTTTTTTCGATCTCTAAGGCCTCTCTAAATTTCCGATGATGAAAGTGGTCAATCCTAGCGATGACCTTTGCCTCTTTTATGCAAATGTGATGATTGGTTTTTTTCCGCATGTTCTGCCAACGCGGAGGAGAGAGACCTTCCATGCTTTATGGCTACAGCATGCTCACAAATCCTTTGATTTATTGATCGACCAGTCTCACCAACATAATTAAATCATTGGATAGCTTTGATTTTGTCTTCCATAATCATTAGTTTTAACTATAAATTAAGAGTCTAAAAATAGTCATGTCGGAAAATGAAAAATATAGGGGTGTTGTAGGATGAATTGGGTTACGATGACGTAAACAAATATGACAAAGTTATTGCTAATGAATACTCTAATAGCATGTTCATTGTTACTACATATAATATAATTTTTATGTGTATAGATAAAATACTAAACAAATTTTAGAGTCAACAAATTCTAATTTCATGTTATGTATATTAAATTGAAAAATGGGCTAATGTAAAAATGTAAAACTTCAAAAATGTTTTATATATTTCTTCAAAGTACCTTTTTCGTTGTAGTTGTCCTCTTAGTTCCAAGTCTCTGAGTGTTATATGTTTCCTGAAAATGAAAAAAACTTCATATAATTTTATAATCAAATGACGATAAATAGAACATAAATGCACCTCTTAGAAAATTTATCACTCTCTTTAACTGTATCTATTTTATTTTTCTTCATCTTCCCTTCTCCAAATATATTAACTAGATCAAATATATAGAAAGCGTAATAAAAAAGGGTTCTAAAATCATTGTATGAAAACAATTCATACATAAATATTTCATGACATTAATGTATATTGTATAGAAATTTTTAGCACTCACATATACAAGGAAGGATACACTGTTTAATAGAAAAGTAATGTGCTATATGTTTTGCATCTATGATCAAAATGAACTTATAGAGAAAATACCTCACATCATGGAGCTACCAGAATGACCAATGTATAACCCCGAGAATAAATCCCTTTTGTAACCAACTCCCCTAGAAATTAATTAAACATGCATTGGAAATGTGCATACTAACAACTGCATGATAAACACCTCATCAATGCACCTACAGACAAAATAACTAGAACTAGTGGTTAAAATTGTCACATTACGTTTTAAAATTTCAACATATATATTAGATACTAACTAACGATGATGATTTTTTATTTATGTCTTATTTTTGACATGTGACCAATGCACTTGGGGGCATAATAAATAGAATTAGTTGTTAGAATTGTCATATTAGCTTTCAAAACCTTATGATATGTACTAGATACTAACTAATAAAAAAATTGGTTAAAGTTACAAAAAGCTGGCAAAATAATCAAGAGTTAACAAACTTTGATCAGAAAGTGAGTGCTTATACAGTCTCTAGGGAGGTAGGGACAAATAACACAATGTACACATAAACAAGTTTTTTCTTACCCCAAAGTTTAGTAAGGAAAAACCCAAAATTAATTGATTAATATTTAGTGTTATGTAGGAGGTAGGTGTCTGAAAAAGTATGTGGAGGGTGAATGTATGTGAAGATATGAACATTGCAGTTGAGAGTTTATGTTTCTTATTTTAGACAATGGTTCTCCCACTCAACACTTCTTTTTCATACACATTAAAAAGACAATCCATTTAATATTGAGTAATAACTATGGAATTGAAAAATGTGAAATAAAAAATTTACGTAGTATTCAAGAAGCTCAAATAAAATGAACCCATGTTGAGATAAATTTCCCTCCCTTATCTCATAACCAATATACATGTAACCTAAATTTCCCATGCCGCAAATTTTAATAAGCCAAAACGGATAATTAATTGATTAATATGTAGTATATGAGAATGTATATGGAGGTACAAAACATTTGTTCTATGTTTTGGGCAACAATTCTCCCACAAAACACTTCTTCTCCATATGCATTAAAAAGACACTTCATTTAATATTGGATAATAAATATTTAATTGACAAATGTGAAATAACAAATTCACTTAGAATTCAGGAAGCTCAAATAAAATGAACCCATGTCGACATAGTAATGGGGACACTTAATCATCCACTCTTATTTCACACCTTATATACAGATAACCAAAACTTTCCATTCCAAAAATTTTAATAAGAAAAAAAATGATAATTAATTGATTAGTATGTAGTTTGCAAGAATATATGTAGAGATAAAGAACATTTCCAAAGAAAGGTTTTGTTCCCTACTTTGCACACTTGTTTTCCCACAAAACACTTCTTCCTAACACATATTAGTAAACCAAAACTACTAATTAATTCATTAAATGTAGTGTTACGCAGAAAGGGATGTGTGTGGTCAAATTGTTTGGATAGGGAATCTATGTGGAGGAAAAAAAATTGCAAATCAAATTTTATGTTCCTTATTCTAGACACTCATTCTCCTACACAACGCTTCTTTCTCATATGCATGAAAATGGCACTCCATTTAATATTCGATAATAATTATTTAATTGAGAAACGTGAAATCACAAATGCACTTAGTATTGAAGAAGATGAAATAAAAAGAGCCCACATTGAAAAATTAGTGGGGATAGTTTATCGTTGGCCCTTATTTTGCACCTAATATAGACATAAACCAAACTTTTCAGACCCCAAACTTTAATAATCCTAACCAGTAATTAATTGATTAATATATATTATGTATAAATGTACATAGAGATATAAAATATTGTATAAGAAACTTTTTGTTCATTGCTCTGCATACCTATTCTTCCAGAGAACGCTTCTTCCTAACACACATTAATAAGCCAAAACTACTAATTAATAGATTAATGTGTAATGTTATGTGAGAGGGAGGTGTGTGCTAGAAGTTTATGGAGGAGGGGAGTATCTGTTACTTTCTCCGTATACATGTTTTCTCGTACATCACTTCTTCTTCACTTGCATTAATAATCCCTAAGCACTAATTAATAAATTAATATGTATTGTTATGTGAGAGAGAGGTGTGTAGTAGATGTGTACACAAGGGAGAATTCTTTTGTTCCTTGTTACATACACTAGTTTCCCACACAACATTTCTTCCTCATACATATTACAAAGAAACTTCATTTAATATAGGATAATAACTATTTAATTGACAAATTTCAAATCACAAATTCCTTTAGTATCTGAGAAGCTCAAATAAATTGATCCCACATAGACATAATACTGGGCACAATTAGTCACCCACCCTAATTTCATGCCCTATATATATGTAACTAGATATTTCCATGCCCCAAACATTAATAAGGAAAAACCGCCAATTAATTGATTAATATGTAGTGTGAATATGAAAAATTGTGAAAGAAAGTAATATTCAAGAACTGTGAATACCAAAATTTTCCATTTTTTCAGAGAACCTTTCCATCCCAATATCAAATAAAATGTACATGTCAACCAAAATTTTCATGGTTCAAACTTTAATAAACCAAAACCGCTAATTAATTCATTAATATGTAGTGTCATGCAGGAGGGAGGCATGTGAACAAAGTATGTAGATGGGGAATGTATGCAGAGTTATGGAACATTTTGGGAGAGAGATATTGTTCCTTCCTACACACACCCGATACCCTGCACAACACTTCTTCCTTGCAAAAAACCTTTAATAAAGAAGAAATAATAATTAATTGATTAATATGTAGTGTGAATACAAAACATTATGGAAGAAAGTAGTATTCAGGAAATATGAGTACAAAGATTCACTATCTTCCCACATCTCCTTTGCATCCTGAGATGAAATAAAACATACATGTAAACCAAACTCTACAGGTTCTAATCTTTAAGAAGCCAAAATCACTAATTAATTGATTAATATATAGTGTTATGTGAGAGGGAGATATGCGGAAGAAGTTTGTGGAGGGAGAACGTATGTAGAATTACAGAACATTCCATGAGAAAGTTTATGTTCCTTTCTCTACACACCTATTCTCCTACAAAAATATCAAGTTATGTTGATATGGGCTTGTTTTATTTGATATTAAAAAGCAAAGGACCTATGAAAACATCACTTTGCCGATGATAGAAAGTACTAAAGTTAAAATAATTTCATGTCTATGGATAAAGGTTATGGAATTTTTGTTCCTTGTTTCAGACACCCATTCTGTCGCACAACACTCTTCTTCATACAAATTAAAAATACACTTCATTTAATATTGCATAATATCTATTTAATTGAAAATTGTGAAATCACAAGTGCACTTAGTATTCCTAAAGCTCAAATAAAACAAAGTCACATTAACATAGTAATGGCGACACTTAATCACCTATTCCAATTTCATGTTTGATATACATATAACCCAAACTTTTTATGCCCTAAATTTTATCAAGCCAAAATGTCTAATTAATTGGTTAATATGTAGTTTGTGGTAATTTATGTGGAGGTATGGAACATTTCTAAACAAATTTTCTGTTCCTTGCTTCGAACAACCATTTTTCCACACAGAGCTTCCTTCTCACATGCATTAATAACACAAAATTGTCAATTAATTCACTAATGTGTACTATTACGTGGAAGGGAAGTGCGTGATAGAAGTGTGTGTATGGGGAATGTATGGAGAGGCATGAGTATTGTGAATGTAAGCTTTTGTTTTGTGTTCGAGACACTTGCTCTCCCACACAACATTTCTTCCTCATATGCATTAAAAAGATAGTTCATTTAATATTGGATAATAAGTATTTAATTGACAAATGTGAAATCACAAATGCACTTAGTATTTGAGAAGCTCAAATGAAATGAGCTCATCTTAACATAGTAGTGGGGACAAATCATTAGTCGACCCTTATTTTCTCACATGATATACACATAACCCAAACTTTTCATGCCCCAAACTTTAATAAGCCCAAACCCTTAATTATTTGATTAATATGTAGTGTGCAAAAATATATGCGTAGATATTGAACATTGTGGATTTTTTTTTTTATTCCTTGCTCTACATAATTGTTCTCCTGATAATGCTTCTTCCCGACACACATTAATAAGTCAAAACCATTAATTAATTGATTAACATGTATTGTTATGTGAGAGGGAAGTGTGCACTAGAAGTGTTCTATGGGGGTCAATTTTATGTTACCTGCCCTGGACACCCATTCTTCCACACACCACTTCTTTGTCATATGCATTAATAAGTCCAAACTATTAGTTAATTAATTAATATGCAATGATATGCAAGAAGGAGGTGTGTGCTAGAAGTGTAATGGGGTGTGGGTGGAGTTTTTGTCCCTTATTTTGGACATTTGTTCTCACACACAACATGTCTTACTCATATGCACAACAAAGACATGTCATTTAATTTTGGATGATAACTATTTAATTATAAAATGTCCAATCACAAACACGCTTCTATGTTCGAAGGCTTAAAGTTAAAATAATTTGATGTGTACAAAGAAAAATTTCTTCTCCACCTCTCTTCTCTCACATAAAACCCCTCTTCTACACAACCTTCATTCTACACATATTAACAACTCCATACACCTGCTCTCTCACACATAATGCCTCTTCCACACACCCTTCATTTCACACACATTAATGGATGCATACACATGTTTCTGTGCACAACACAATATATAAAGTTTAAAACTAAAAAAAGTTTAAAATGAAATAAAAAGGAAATACACTACGAGTCCCTTTTTTAGTTGGTAATTTTTCTCTTTCTGCACCTCTGTACATTCATTCCTCTCAGGGCCAAATGTTTTAATCAAATAAATTAAACTTTTATCTTTACCATTGCTTGCACTTCCACACTCTCAAGAATTAAAGAGTGAGGTGTGTTGTAGAAGTGTGTTGGGATCGAGGGGCAAGTTTTTTTTTCCTTCTTTTAAATACCCGTTCTCCTACACAATAGTTTTTCCTCATACATGTTATAAAGAAACTTCATTTACTATTGGCTAATATTTATTTAATTAGCAAATGTTGGATCACAAATGCACTTAGTCGAGCTTCCTCTGCATATTTGTTCAATAACCCCCTTTGACATACGTAAATACCCTGCAACCTCATGAGTTCTAACATCATTGGGAAGAACACTAACAATGTCAAGCATAAGAGTGTCAATGTCACATCACTCATAGATGGAATCACCATTTACAAAAATAATCTTTTCTTTTTTTATTTGAAAATGATTTTTTGATGCAGTGACAAATACCGAAAATAAATTACCCTCCACCAAGAGAATTATATCACATCGAACACTCCCTTACAAATAAAAATTAAAATAAAATATCTAGAAATTAGAAAATTATTTTTTAAATTTAAAAAAAAATATGAAATATTCAACATTTCCTAAAAGTTTAATTGAAATTATAAAAATTTAATAAAATAATAGAAAATCTATAGAAATGGACCACGAAGAAAGCACTATAGCTTATTGCGTATCAACTATCATAAAGTAATATTGCGTATCAACAATCATAGAGTAATAACTATTGGACTTTTTGCTATTGAAATGAAAATAAACAGATGCTACAAGTATGCTCTACAAAAAAATAAAAGCAGTGCTTTACCACTTATAAAATACGAAATGTAGTGTGCTGAACGAGTAAGGGAAGAGCATTTAGTAATGGAGGTGTCACATGGCTATTTAGAGCAAATCTTCAGAGATCTAACGCATTTAAACGTCGCATGATTTCTTGAGATTTTAATAGGTATTGACAAAAGAATGTCATTTATTGTAAATTTGTTTGTAGTAGAAAAGGAAACTCGTAAACCTTCACATGGTATGTGTCTAGTAATAGGGGGATCGTTTTCGCTATTTGAATCAGTGATTGAAAGGATTCCTTGCCTCGCATTAGTGGGGAAGGAATTTATCTCAGATATCTTATGGCCCACTAGGATTACGTTATCCAAAGTTTATTGAAGATTTAAAATAAGTAGCTTGTTTTAGTAAGATTTTTTTGGATTTTTTGGTATCGAAATTTAATGAAAAATTTGGGGTGAAATCTTGATTTGTGCTATTTAAATTAATTTTTTAACTGTACATATGGATTTAGCACGCTAGAAAATCCTTAGGGCACTTTGATCGCACAGAATTACCCATTAAGCTTATGATTTCAATAAATTCCTATCGGATTTTAGAGAAATTTAAAAGGAAAAACTCATAGTAAAAACTTCCAAAAAAATCGCACTAAAAACAACTTCTTAAAATAAATGAAATAAATCTAAGTGTGTATTTAGCTCAAGAATTAATAAGTGACTCTAAAACCTACTTTATATCCACCTTTGTAGACATGTTTAGAAAATAGATTATCTATAATTTTTTGAATTTACTTGTTTTATTTCTTTCCTTATAAACTAGTGACAAATGTTAACCACGTTAGCAGGGACATTATTGATGTTTTAATAGACAAGGCACAAAAAGACACAGTTTTGATCCCACATTCTTCTAATCTATAAGGATGTGACACCAGTCCTTATACTCATAAGTTTTGATCCCACATTCTTCTGATCTATAAAGATGTGACACCAGTCCTTATACTCATAAGTTTTGATCCCACATTCCTCTGATCTATAAGGATGTGACACCAGTCCTTATACTCATATCGCACTAAATTTAAAGTCTACGCGCTTACCGTATTCACGTCACATGTCGTTCTTGCGAGGATGTGACAGCATAATTACTAAACTAGAGCACTCTACTTATATCATCCAAAATTTAGACTCTACCCAACTCACTATAATTACGTCATATGTCGTTGTTGCCTTGACAATTAGAGAGGTACGCAATATTCCCTTGTTATCTTTGAGCAATGTGATATCATATGTCAATTATTCGGTGCCAAGGACATTTATTAGGAGGAGGATCGTTGATTGATTCATCGAGCAATGCGATATCATGTGTCAATTATTCGTTGTGAAAGACATTTATTAAGAGGAGGATCGTTGAAATATGAATGAGTTATAATCATTTGATTAATCGATCCAATTTGATTGATTCATCGACTTCCTTTACACAAAGTTGCTGTGGAAGGACATATTCCATCGTTACGAGTTTGGGCCTCGATTATGAACCATAAAAACTAGGTACGATATGTGTAAGGAAACTTTATTGGATTCATAAAATCTAAACCCATTGCTTAGTCTTGTTGGTGCTTTGATGTTGCATTATCCAAGTGGGAAATGACTTCATCAATTTTATGAAATGAAAAGACAAAAAGAACTTTATTTTAATAATAATCATAGTTTTATTAATAAATAAATTATAATCCGCTTTTGATATCCCATACAATCGTTTGTGAATATGTGGCTACTTGGCTCTTTGAAATCTCCCTTTGAAAAATCCATCATTTTAACCTTCGAATGCTAAGCATTCCCATGAACATGAAAGTTAGAGAATCGTTGTGTGCTTGAAGATATTAACAGGAAAATCATAGTGGTTTAAAAATCAAAGCCTAACTTATGAAAGTTAGAGAATCATTGTTTGCTTGAAGATATCAATAGAAAAATCATGGTCGGTGTTTTAAAAATTAAAGCCCAACTTGATGCGAAGGTGAGAAGGAATAAATGCAAGATAGAAGTATTTATTGAGGGTCCATTATATAATATTTTTAGAAAAGATAGTTGCAAATTCATGAAGAATTCAAATTTTTCCATTTACAGTGAGTATATATTTTATTACAACTTTTCTTTATAATATTTCCTTGAATTTCATTGCCGGTAGAATAACATGATGCTAATAATTTTATGTATAGGAAAGTGAAAAACGATCTCTTAAAAGAAGCTTTATTTAATTAATAGTAGTTTCAATACATGTTGATGATACATTCACATAGGGAATTGTTATTTGTAACCAATAAAATGACTATCTTGTAGTTAGGAAAACTTGATAGATATAATTAAGGATTTGTATACCAATTGCCAAGGTGTGAGGTGTAAAAGTGATTTTTAATAGTGACGTTTCTTGAGCCTTCCCCAACTTACCTTACCAAAGGAGTTTATAGAAAAATGGTTAATATGTCTAACATATCAAAATTTGTTTAGATGATAGAAATAGTTTAGTGAAGTGGTGAGAAGGATATGTCTTTTTTCGTTTGTTTGAATTTCATCAATATATTGTTGCAATAGAGCATTACAAATGATAGCTCTCTGTACTACTAGCCCGCCCACTAGGAAACCAACCTAGTAGCACAAATTGGGAAGCTTAATATTGTATATATCTCACTTAATCAGTTTAGCAAATACAAAAAAAAAAGTTACAAAATTTGGCATGTAGTTCCAAGAGTTCATGAACATAGAGGCTCTATTCTATAGAGCTATATAAACATAACCGCAACAAAAAGAGACCACACATGTAATTAAGCCATGAAATAGAATTGTAGAGTAACCTAGAAGTTCTATGGATAATGTGACATAAGCTCAAGAACATTAAGTAGCCCCTTTAATGAACCTTGAACAATAGTATCCCACAAAACTCGAACAACAGTAGCACATGAACCAACTCCCATGATGTCTAATGAGAGTCGATGAAGAGTTATAGGAGGCATTGATAAATGGCCTTCATCCACCATGATGCTCACATCCAATAGGGTGCAATCAAGATCCAAATTAGGAGAAATGAACCAATGGACAGTCCAATTGAAAAAATATCGTAGTAACCCATGAACCAAATCCCATGACAACCCATGAGAGATGAAAAAGAATGGGAGGAGGCTTTAATGAATGGCATTCATCCACTATGATGCTCACAACCAACATGATGGAGCTGAATCTTGAATTGGGAATAAGGAGTCTAGCCACCACTGAGGCAAGCCTCTACACGCAATGATTAAGCAACATGATGAACTTGTGAGTCGGGTGAGAGACGACGTACAATGCCAAGAGGTAAGTTAATGCAACCATCCCATGAGGATTAGTCGAAGTGTGCCAACCTATAAGAGAATATAGATGCTAGGCCTAGTGGCCACCTACTCTGGATGACTTCATCATAACATCGATGGGCGTCAAGTTCAATCACCAACCATAGGGGAATAATCTTGGTGTGCAATGGAAAATGAACAAGTTTCAACTAAGTAGAAACTGCTTAATAACTTCACACATCAAGTGAATGGTTGTTTGAGTCAAGAGCACTGAGAAGGATATCTCGATGCAAAGCATAAAAAAATAATTCATTGAGACTAATAGTACATAATCATATGAATGGTTGCTACTAATACATATAAATATCTATAACAAGAACTCACACTCCAGGAAAAAAAATTGCGGAAAAGATATACTATTATAAATACAAAAATAACCTTAGAAATAACTTTGCAATATTCTCACTAATATTATATGGGTGCAAAGCTCCTTTTACAAATTAAATGCACCATCATAACTTATATCATGTCAATACTAATTTAAACATACTGAACTATTTTAATAACTATATACCTATTTAATATGTTTCATAATAAGATAATTATCGTATTTATAATTATGTTACCTTTTCCATGTTTAGAAAACCACTACTAACTCTAAAATAAAACTCGTAACTAATTAACAAAGAACATCAAAAAAATATTCAAAATAAAAACAAAAATTTATAAATAAATAATTAATGAACAAAGGAGTTATACGAAAATAACAAACCTAAATTATATTGAATTTTGTTGATCATGAAATAGATAATACGTTTGATCATTCCAATATTATAGGTAAGCATTTCAAGAATAAGTTGTGCACAAACGGGTAGGTGTGTTTGAACTACTTTCTTTTACTATCATCTATTTTAATATCGTGTGGTGGCCGAACATAAGTCGTGAGGTACCTTCTCAAATGTCCACCATGTCTTGGGTTCCGTAGGCCTGACCCGTGAGGTGTCTAAGAGATTTCATAGGTTTTGAGTGGGGTTGGTAGGCGTTATTATTGGATTGAAAGTTTAAATATGCATTTATGTTAATTTTATTTTTATATATGTATGAGCATGTTGTATATCAACTTGATCTTGAGCGTGGAAGCAATTATATGTTTGCTTCATTTTAAAACTTATGAAAATGTTAAAATTATTTTAATGATTATTTTATATAATTATATTAATAGCCATATTTATTTTGGAATAGAGTTTTCATATATTATTAATAATAATAATATAATTAATTTTACAAATTAAATTATTAATAATATAAATATAATTTTATAATTAAATTGTTGAATAAAAATTCATAAATGTCAATTTATAATACGAATCAGAGCACTTTATAATGTATCTCACATTACTTAAAAAATCTTAAAAATAAATAAATTGTAACTTTATTTTATTATTATTATAACAAAAATTTACATATGTTTTAAAAAAAAAATGTAACAACATGTTTATCTATGGATATTCACTCCCTTACTATGCAAACTTTTAGTTTGTAAATAGTGTTTGTTACAATATTATGGACCAATACCATTACTTATCAATACTATATGACCAAAAAACCACATCCCATTGCTTATGACGCTTATTCAAATGATTTTTTTTAAATTAATCATTTTAATTAAAATGGAAAAAATGGCATAAGCAATTTAAAGATAAATCTCAATCTTTGATTTTTGAATATTATTATAGAATATGCCATAAAAATTAAATCTCTACACTAATTAAATTATTTTTTTGGAAGCTTTATTCCAAAATATACACACATATCAAGTAACTACATGAACTCTAAGTATTTAACTTCCATAAAATATTTTCGAATATTCTTAATAGAATTAATATATCAATTTATCTGAAAAATAATTATTCCCTTTAATTTTTTTTTGAATTAAATTGATTAATATATTTTTAATTTTATATATGTGTGTGTGTGAGAACATGAATTATGGTTTTTTTGGGTATTTAATATTACTAGGAAGTGATATTGTAACAAACCATATTTATAAGTCAAGAATCCCCATAGAAATTGAGAATGAATCTTCATAATTAATAATTAATTCATATATTAATTTTTTTTTATATTAATATAATAAGTATAATTTTAAATAAATTATAATTTAGTTTTTTTTTTATAAAGTATTATAAGATAATTTTTTATGGTTATGTATACTTATTAGCCATTTAAATGATATTAATACGAGTTGTACTATTAATAAAGGAATTCAAATATTTTATTTAAGATCAAACATTAAAATACTTTTAAATAATTAAAGAATATATTATCTCTTGTATTTACAAACTGCCAATATTTTTTTTATTTGTTTTAAAATAGTTTATTTTTTTTCTATATAATTTGATATAAATTGTGCTATTTAATACAATATTAAATATTTTATTTTAGTTATGTTTATTATTATTATAATTTTATTATTGAAATTAAAAGAAACTTTTATATTTTTTAGGGTATTAAATTGTAAAAGTTGTTTAAGTAACGATAACAAATAACTACACTAAAATTAACTAAATATATATTTACTTTATTTTTATTTATAATAACATTATCTTATATTTTACTATTTAGCGAATATTTTATATTTATTTTGAAAGAAATAGATGTCAAAACCAAGTTAAGTATGAAAAATTAAACACATCTTCCTGATTAGTTGTAATATACATTATTCAACTTAAAAAGTTATTTTTTCCTTGAAAGAACGCTCTCAAATTATTATTAGATATTATTAAATGTAAATATATTATAAAATCAGAATGAAAAAAAAAGAGAGCAATTTCTATTTCTCTTACTAAGGGGGCAATTATTGCATATTTCTTTTTATTCAATAAAATATTAAATGATATAAATTATACATGGTTATTCAACAATAGTGTATCCCTATTAAAGTAGCAGACAAATTAGGAAGGCATTATCATTCTTGTAAAAGTCCAATTGACGGGATGGGGATTGATATGGATGGAAAATCAATTAATTCATGTTGGAACCATCTACGTGATTAAATAAATAATATATTCATTATTGATTAAAACCAGGACGGAAAGCTTAAATAATTTAACAATCTTTATGAGGAGAATTTCTATATAAATAAAGAGTAGTTTATGTTTTCGTGAACCTGGTTGAGAATAATGTATCGAAAAGCATCGATGTGAAACACTTTGCCTTCTTAGGATTTTATATTCTCACCTGTTTCGTCCAGTTAAGATAGATTACATTGATTTTTTTTTATTAAAATTTAAATATTAATTTTTAATTTGATTTTGTGAAGTTTAGGAATTTTAATAATATAAATTAATTTATTTTTACTCATTAAGAATATATTTATTAATGTTAAGATGATGTAGTGTATAAGATATGTTTTATTATAATGAGCAAAAGTATAGTAGTAATTTTGATTGATATAGTTCAAAGACGTATAGCAATTACATGCACCATTGTATTAGTAAATATAATTGATATACAACAAAAGCATTATTAATTATTATTTGTGAATATTATTTATATAGTATTATAATTAATGTATTATTTTGTTATTAATTTTTGTTTTTTATTTTAGATATTTTTGATTATTAAATAAATAGTATTAATTTATTTTATTATATTCTTTTTAATTTAATAATTAATAATAATTATATTATTAATTAATTATTTATTATAATTAATTTATTATTGATATTTAATAATTTATTAATATTATTATTATTATTTATTTATTTTTCCTTAATATGAATATTAGTATGGGAATCTCGACGATATTGATGTTTAAATGTGGTATAGGTACATGGGTAGCAGATTGGGTGGGTACGTGGCTCATCTCTACTGCCACTCAGCCTCTCACAGAACTGGTCTTTATTTCCCTTGAACTCAAATTTAATGTTGTTTTAATGTAGCTTGTCCCTCCTCTTCGGCCTGTTCATCTTTTAATCATGGCACCCTCAGCTCGTCTCATTCATGCTCCTCCTTTGCGCTCAAGTCACCCCTTTGCCACTGCAGAGATTCGCTCTCGAACCATCCCGAGGAAACGTTGGGCTCTGGTTCGTTGGGTGGATTTCTGGCTGGGGCTTCAGGCTTCTCACTACCATATCTGCAAATTCGATAGCTACTTGTCCTCTGCTCTCCCCTTCGCCCATCTGTGTGTTGAAGCCAAGCTAGTTTTAATCCTTTTCTTCCTCCTTAGCTTTGCAACCTGCTCTTATCATCCTATCCTTCCCACTATGCCCAAACTTCGCTAGAGGATGAGTTGCAGGAGAGGCAGCTCCCGGGGGCAAACTGTCCGCTAGGCCTCCTCCTCCACGACGAATTCCTTGACTTTTTGTTCGGACTTCCGCTCGGACCACTATCCTGCTACTAGGAGTGGTCAGGGACGGGGTAGAGGGCAACACAATATGGCAAGGAGCTCTTTCAATTCTGTTACTAACACTGCTCGGATCCAGTTCCCGTGCACTCATGGCAATCTCTCCTTCATGGCCTCTGTTACCATAGAGCTTAGCGAGATCTCTGCTGGTCAAGAAGCTGTTACCCCTGGGGTGACTAGGGAAACGCTGGGAGAAGACAGATATGGTACCACTCAGATGGATTACAAGCAGAGCAAGGCTTTAGGTTCTAGTAAATGCATGGCATCCCAGGTCATGGATGATCAGGCGGGCCCGAGTGTCCCTACCGGCGACGGCTCTACAAGCAAAGAGGGCCACCCCTCTGAGGACAAAGACGACTACAAATATGGATGTCGCATCATTGAAGAGAAGCCCTCCACCTCCCATGACATTTAAGCAGGTCTGCACTCAATGGTTTTTTGAAACACTGTATGCTCTAGGGTGCTCATTTATCACCTATTATACCGTCATGATATGTGCACTAGCTCTAATCGTTGATTTCCCCTGCAAGGGCGGCACTCTACTAGTCTATGTTTTTTGGTCTTGAGTTCAATCTCAGTTGTTTCTGAAGTCTGTCCTCAGTTTTTGTTCCGGGCAATGCTTCTTAGTTTACTTGCCATGGTCCAGTCATCGTGTTATGGTTGCTGAATTGCCTTTGTTCAATTTTTAGTTTTTAGCATGATAATGGGGGCTTCATGATTTTTGTTTGTATTAGTCATGGTTAGGTTCTCAGTAGCCCTTCAGGGCAACACTCAACTGGTTTTTTTGGGCAAGGTTCAGCTATGCTATGTAAACAGGCCACATATTTGGGCTAGCCTTCTTGAGGCCATGGCCTTGGTGTAAAATTATTTTGTATCAATATAGGAGCAGACAAATTCAACAAAAAAAGAAAAAAGAAAAAATTATTAGTATGGGAATAATAGACCAAATGGATTAAAATTATAAACCCAATGGATGAAACTTATAAACCCAAGGGATGAAAATTATAAACCCAAAGTATATAAACTCTAATATAAATATTATATTCCCTAAAATAAACATGGTTGACAATAGTTGATTTCAAAATTGAGGTTATGATTGACCATGATTGATATTATAAAGACAAGGCCACAATAAACCCAAGAGATTGATATTATAAGTCCAAGTGAATAATAAACCCAACGGATTAATACTAAAACCCCAAGATATTATGAACCCGAGGGAATAATATTAAATCCAAGAGACTAATATTATAAGCCCAAGGTATATAAGCCCTAAGATAAAAATTATAAACACTAAAATAAGCATGGCTAATCATGGTTGATTTCCATATGAAGACAATCCTTGTCATAATGCGACGTTGACTCTTAGTTAACAATGCTTAACCATGGTTTATGTTCACATCAAGATAATCTTTGTCACAGTGCAATGTTTGACCATGGTTATCATATTGGGACAATGTTTGTCATAAATGAGATGTTGGATCATGGTTGAAACAATGATTGATTTTCATATTGAGACAATCCTTATCACATTGCGATGTTAAATCTTGGTTGACCATGCTTAATCATGGTTGATTTTCATATAAATAACATCTTTCTAACAATGTGACATTGGACCATGGTTAACCATGATTATAAACCCAATGGATTTATATCAAACTGAAAGATTGATATTATAAACCTTATGAATAACATTATATACCGGGAATATGAACCCATAGATTAATAAACCCAAGGGATTGATATTATAAACCCAAGGGATTAATGCTAAAAATATAAGCGAATAATATTAAACCCAAGGGATAAATACTAAACCCAAGGTATGTAAAAAATAAGATAAATATTATAAACCCCAAAATAAACATGGTTGACTTGGGTTTTACCATGGTTGATATTCATATTGAGACAATCTTTGTCACAATGCAACATCTGCCCATGGTTGAACATTGTTTACCATGGTTGATTTTAATATTGAAACAATATTTTTCACAATGTGACATTGGACCATGATTGTGCATGGTTGACCATGATTATAATCCCAAGGGGCTTATATTAAACCCTAAGATTAATATTATAAACATTATGAATAATATTATACCCTAGTAATATGAACCCTTATATTGATAAACCCTTGAATCCATAGTATAAAACCAAGGGAATAATAAACCCAAGGGTTAATAGTAAAAAATCAATGTATTATTAACCCAACGGAGTAATATTAAACCCATGGGATGAATATTACAAACCCAAGGTATATAAACCCTAAGATAAATATTATAAACCCTAAAATAAACGTGGTTGACCATGGTTGACCACAATAGATTTTCATATTGACACAATCTTTGTTAGAATGCAATGTTGGACTATGGTTGACTATGATTTCTTTTCATATTGAGACAACCTTTGGAAAAATGCAACGTTGGACAATGGTTGGCTATGGTTGACCATGGATTTCCATATTGAGACAATATTTCTAACGATGTGACATTGGACCATGGTCGAATATGGATTATCATGGTTGTCACAATGCGATGTTGGGCCAAGGGATTGATAAACCCAAGATATTGATGTTATAAACCCAAGGGGTTAATTCTAAGACCCCAAGGTATTATAAACCCAAGAGATTATAAAACCAAGGGAATAATATTAAACCCAAGGGATAAATATTATAAACACAATGTATATAAACACTAAGATAAATATTATAAACCCTAAAATAAACATGGTTTACCACGATTTATTTCGCTATTGACACAATCCTTGTCACAATGCAACGTTGGACTATGGTTAGCTGTAATTGATCTTCATATGGAGACAACCTTTGCAACAATGCAATGTTGGACAATGGTTGGCTGTGGTTGACCATGGTTGATTTTCATATTGAGACAATCTTTCTCACAATGCGACGTTACACCATGGTTGTCACATTATTAATTTGGACCAAGGGATTGATAAACCCGAGGGATATGAACCCTTAGATTGATAAACCAAGGGGATTGATATTATAACTCAGAGGATTATATCTAAAACCCCAAGGTATTATAAAACGAAAGAAATAATATTAAATCCAATAGATTAATATTATAAAGCCAAGGTATATAAACCCTAAGATAAATATTATAAACCCAAGGGAATAATTAACCTAAGGGATACTAAACCCAAGGGAATAATACTAAGCCCAAGGGATAAATATTATAAACCCAAGTTATATAAACCCTAAGATGAATATTATAAACCTTAAAATAAACATGGTTGACCACAGTTAACTATAGTTGATTTTCATATTGAAACTATCTTTGGTACAATATGTCGTTGGACAAAGATTAATCATAATTAACCATAAATGATGTTTGAAGAAAATATTAATAATTTAAATTAAAATTATTTCTACTAATTAAATATACTAATTCATACTAATCAATATTAAATGATATATTGGATATGGGATATGTAATTATAATTATAATTTTTTTACCATTTTCAAATTGAAAAGAATATTATAAAAAATTACTATTCAGTTAATAAAATACAAAATACAAATAAGGAAAGAAATTTTCTAAATTAAACTTTATCATATATTTAAAGATAAATTTCTGATAGCAACTTGATTTTTTTTTCTTGATTTAATAAGATATCCCGACAACCTTAGACAATACGAGAATTATTATATGTGAAGTCGAAACTCGAGTTTAATGACTGATTAAACTACGAGACCGATTCAAACATAAAGTTTTTATCCATCTTGATTCCCTCTCTTATCTTTATTTTGGATCACTTATCAAACTCATTAGTATTTTCATTTCCTCAATTTTTATGAGATGTATTTGTGTTGTACACATGCTATTCCGCCGATTTATGTTTCCCCACAAATATACAGATTTTGATAAATTGTTTTTTTTACCTTGGATTAATGGGACCTTTCATAAATCTTAGGGGTTTCTTCATCAACATCGATATTTTTCTTTCTTAAAAGTTGCAATTTTATTAATTACTCCTTGCAATTTTATCAATTTCTCTTTCCATGCATGATATCAATCATTCCTTGCAATTTGATCAAATACTCTTTCCATGCATGATATGAACATTCTATGATAGATTTCTATCACTATTTTCTTGGATATATTTTTGAGTTATCCAATAACGTCTCCCTAGTTTAGTAGAATATTTTATCATTTTCAAAAGTGATGTATTCATCAAGGAAAAATTGCACAAATGTTCGTTTTGTTATTCAGTATGATATATTACAGCCTTTGTAACTTTGGCAATTATCGTATTAAGATACCTATTTTTTACCATCTTATTCAGTTTGATATATATTAGAAACCTTCGTAAATTTGGTAATTATAGAATTTAAGAGAGATTGATATATATTAGAAGCCTTGGTAAATTTGGTAATTATAATATTTAAGACATTTATCTTTTAAGTTGGGTGGTAGTGAGAACTTAACACAAACAAATATTGATTTGTATATGTTTCCTTTCTCAAAACTTTTGCTTTACACACTATCATTACACAATCATTATTGAAAAAAAAAAAATGATTTTTGTTTATATCATGTAAATTTATAATTTATTTATAAAAATAAATAATAATTAACAAGAATATTTTTCTAACTAAAATAAGTTCATTGTCATAATATAACAAGCCAAAAATTTATATCAAAATTACGCACTCTTATTATTTAGCCCTTGCCTCGCTAGGGACCATACACTTGCCTCACGGTCAAAGTGTGTTGACACTTCATTATTTTGTTGTGTTTTTGAAATTTTAACCAAAATTTCTATAAATGCCGAATATTTCTATTTTCCCATAAATTCAAGTTTTTTGTTTTAATTTTTAGAAAACGTATTTCAACTTTTTGATTGGCTAAGTGAGATGTGATGGGACATAACTCCCCTAGTGGAGAGTTATTTATTTTATGTATCTTTCAATGCTTGGAAAATAATTTTAAAGATAAAAAGGATAATTTTCCGAGTGGTTATTTCATCGATGAGTATTTTTACACTAAGATTTACACAATGCTTTGAGTAGGTCCTTTACATAAGCAAGGGGTTTCATCGGTGGGTGCTCTAAAGCAAAAATTGGCACTAACACTATGAAATGTATTGCTAGTGCATTTTGTTCTTACCTTCTCTTAACCTTTTTTTCATCCTAGACTCTTTAAAGATTTGGTTGTGGACAAAAATAGGTGCATGTAGTGTAAGGAAAGGGGTGTGTGAATGGATAAGGGAGTGTGGAGATAAGGAAGTGTAGAGAAGAAATTCTACACTTGGAGAGGGATTGTATCACAAGATGTGAGAACATGCAATTATTAACTTTAATCACTTCTTTGTTTTGTTTGATATATGCGTAACAAATAGATATAAAAATTTTGAAGGAGATGGGGAAATGTTTGGAGTGGAAATACCTCTAAATGATGAAGTACTCTTGGAGAACAAAATAAAATGCTAAGAGTGGTTGTATAGAGCAGAGAACATAGACATTGTCCCACAATGTTTCATATCTTTGCATACATTTTTTCATACCCTTTTTATGGCAAAAAGAAATACAAAAGTCTAGGTGATGAAATGTTTGGGTTACGTCTATATCCTTAGTTTCGGTGGTGGATTTAGTGATTCCTATTCCCTTATATCCTTAGTTTTGGTGGTGGATTTAGTGATTCCCATTCCCTTAGATAAGTACTTCTGAGCAAATTGTTTCATTTTGATTTAATTTAAAAATGGTAATATTACTGGTACATGAATTCCAAAAGAAAAAGTAGTGCTTTTTGAACATTACATATTAATTCTTTTCAAAAATTTAGTTTCAAGTTCCCTAGCAATCAACCTTTACATGCACATAAATCTGGATAGGAATATGAACAGAATTTAGGGATATAGAATCATTTTTTTCGGTCTCGTTAGCCCGGTGTCCCATATGGTCCTATTTCTTACCATTCTATTCTTATGATATTGGCTTTACGTCTACCGTAGAAAAGAGGGTTTCATGTCATAAAATATTTGGATGACGATGAGAAGTCTTAATTACAATATTTAAGGGAATGAAGTGTTCTATGGAAAGTAGACATATCCCTCTTACGGGTAACTAATAACGTTTAATTCCCATTGAATATTAGCAAGGGATGAGGGGCGTCTACATTTCTACACCTCTACATATCCAAACTTACAATTTTAGCATCGTATTCTATTTTCTAGTTCAAGGATATGAGCATAATGAAAGCGCTTTTTCAGTTTATTTCAAAGTTAGGGATCTGATTTATTTTGTGGTTATGTGATCTGTAGCTATTAGTATTGAAGAAAAAATTATTTCAATTAATTTCATCGTTTAAGCTCATGATACTTATTTCTTTGTAGTTTATCAATCTTTGGATTTACAAAATATCTTTGTAGTTTATCAATTTTTGGATTTACAAAATATTTTCATATTAGATCAACACTTTTCCTATTTTTTATTAACAAATCCATCCTTTATATTGTAGCTTCTTAGAGTAACATGCTCCAGAAGTGGGAAAATGCAAGAGAATGGTTATGCGAAGAAAAAATAAAAACTTTTATCCACAATGTTTGTACCTTTGTGGGTGGCTCTAGCTGTTGAGGGGGATGGTGTGATTATTCTTTTTCCTTATCTTCACACTCTGCATAAATTTAAATGGTTAGAACATATAAAATCATGCTAATCTGGTGCACGAGAAGTGTGGGAAAAGGTTATGTTGTGAAATAATGTGTGGGGCAGTTTGTTAAAGCGCAGGGACTATATGAAGTGAAGTTTTTTTCGTCCACATTTGAGACATTATATATTTTAAAATTTTAATAAATTATTATCAAAGTTAGTCCAACAATATCTTTTTTCAGATAATTAATATAAATGTTTATATGAAACTTTCATTGCACTGCTTTCATACTTTCGCATCACCAAACCTCCACATTCATATCCACAAAATGTGTTTTCGACAAATGGATTACTATGTTGAAGTGAGCTGTTAGGCCCCTATACTACTAGTGTAACCCCTTATTGTTATTAGTACAAACCACTTATTATATTGATGTACCCATGTAGTGCCCATATTGTTACTATTGTGCCCCATAGAAGCCCACTATTGTTATTATTGTGCCCTTACATTATTATTGTTATGTCGGCTCTTATTATGTTATGAGCCCTTAGACTCCTATATATAGAAAGGAGGTCTTTTCATTTGTATCATCCAAGAATTTTTCATTTATGTAATGATAGAAGGACATATCAAGAAGAAAAAGGTTCAAGCAGTGAAAGATCACATCGAGCATCAACGACAAGTTCTCCAACTTTTAAAGGATAATGTCACTTTGGTGCAAAATCAAATGAAACAACAGGTAGATCAACATCGTAGTGAAAAATGTTTTGATGTAGGTGATTGGGTATTTTTACCGCTACAACTCAAAGAGCTATTTATGAGAAGGAAATGTTGGCAATACTACATGCACTTAAAAAATGACGACCTTACCGAATGGGAAGACTCTTCAGGGATGAGGATGTGGAAGCATTGTTTTGTGCTATTTCTATTATCCAACCAAATTGGATAAGCAAAGCAATGGATGAATAGAAGAAGGACAAAGAAGTATGGCCACTTATTCAAAAGTTACAAAAGATCCCAATTCAAACAATATTGCCAAAAATTGAAGAGGAAGGAAAAATCATATTGGAACCTGGAGCAGTCACAGAAACAAGAACCCGACAGCTACGAAATCGATCAATTGCAGAGTATCTCATAAGGTGGAAGAACTTACTAGCTGAATATTCCACATGGGAGGACAAGGATTTTATACAAAAGCATCAAGAACTACTCAAGCGTTGCGAATAACGCTTTTTGAAGGAGAGGGGCATGTTAGGCCCCTATACTATGAGTGTAACCCCTTATTGTTATTAGTACAAACCACTTATTATATTGATGTACCGATGTAGTGCCCATATTGTTACTATTGTGCCCCATAGAAGCCCACTATTGTTTTATTGTGCCCTACATATTATTGTATGTCGCTCGTTATGTTATGAGCGCTTTAGGCTCCTATATATAGAAAGGAGGTTTTATTTGTATCATCTAGGATTGTTCATTTATGTAGTTAAAGGAGGTGCCCCCTCGAAGAGGCTGAATTCTAAGGCGTTGATCTATCTTTTCTATCTTTTCTTGAGCTGGTTTCATAACATGGGCTCATTTTATTAGATATTAGAATACAAAAGAGCTTTCACATAATTACTTTCCAAATGACCTGACATGCCATTTTGAATACTACTATGAAAAGCTAATGTTTTGAACTGACACATAATTTTGGTGGCTTCAATCATTTAAAAGATAGTATTGTGCAGAAAAAAGGAGTGTGAGAGAACTGCATGAAGGAAGAATTCACGAGGATGTGAGGAACATCGCAACATAAAGATTGTGTTTGTTATTGCAGACACTTTTTCTCTTGCAAAAATCACAAACTTTTTTTTTTTTGTTTATCTAATATTAGACAATAATTGTTCAATTCACAAATTCTCAAAGAAATCTAATTTTTAGGAAGCTTTCATGAAAATAATTCCAGAACCTAATGAAATGTTGGCAAGTAGTGTGTCCATAGTTTCATTGGCTAGGTGTTCATTGTGAATTTTTTGATATTCACATTTCCAACACATACTCAACTAGTTCTCAAGGGGGCTTGTTACAAATGATTTTTTTCCAAAGTGCTTTTCTACATGCTATGCTAAATTGCCATTTTTCTAGTTTTCAAAATGTATAGTAAGTAGTGATCTGCTACTTGTTGTGCATTTTTCTTGTTAGTGTAAGACATATGCAAATAATTTTCTTTTGAAGATAGGGACTTATTATAAAATATATTTATCATGTACATTGTGGCTTTTTTGTTTTGATTGTGAGTCTTTGGAGCATTTGCATAATATACATAGGAGTGAGTGGAGTTTACCAGACCTGCGACTTAGTTGTAACAAAAGCGTTTTGTAGGAATTGATGTGGATATATGAATATGGTAGTAATGTGTATATTATTTGTTATCTTATGTTTTTATCATGTATATTTATACCATATTTTTCATTTACATTAATGTTTTTTATGTTGTGCTTATCGTGGAGCAATAGATCATAGTAAATATAAAACATATTTGAAACATGATTGCTAGAGAATCAATGGAGAAACATTTTGTTTTTATAAAAAGATGTCATACATATGCAATTCTAAGCCAACACAATATATTACAATTACAAAATTTTGCATACATTTTATGAGGTTGCCAATTTGATGCTATGCAAACTCTATTTCATTTTAGATATGCATCAATAGAGATACATGAAGGAATGATATAACATTTCAGAATTGTTTTAGATGAATGAAATGTTAAAGAAATATTATATTATGAACATGAATTGAGCATAGATCCATTTATAGAGATGCATGGTATAAATAGGCCAAATGTTTACCTAGAAAGGATGAAAAAATGAGCTCCAACTTCTATGATTACAAAAGAGCAAGGACTACAGGGGGAAATATTTTGTATACATTAATTATCGAATTGGATAAAAAATATGATAAGATTTTGGTCAAGGAAAATAACGAAAACCTAGTGGTATTTTAATTCAAATTTGTGCAAAGAAAATTATGATGTATTGTTCCATGATGAAAATATAATTATTAGACATTTTGAACCACTTATGTGCACAAAAAATGTTTAATAAGAACTGATCATGAGAATATGATGAATATAACAAGGTACACACAAACATAATATAAATGAATGTAAATAGATGAAATCATGAGTACACATATGTATGAGATATTATCTGAGTTCAAGAGTATTTACACTTAAAGTTGCTCTAAAATAATATATCAATTGTTGAATAATGAATATGATGTCTCCTCTTCATGAAACCATAATTTCACATATTTTACAATGCAATCATGCATAATGATTCATCTACATTACACTGCATAAAAAAATACATTAACACAAATGCAATAGCGTAATTCCCTAGAATACTAGATTATTGAGGATACATTGTACAATTGGAAATGACATATGGCAAAGGAAATATAGAGGGTTGCCTTTTTGTTTATGAATGGAGATGGTATATATTGAATATAACTATATAAATATAGTCTCTTGATATGCTCATTGTAGTAGCTGAATTTCACTCATTTAACGGATACACAATGGTATTCCATGTTATGCAATTTCAAACAAATGTAATTCAGTTGGATTATGAACGTATAAAAGAAATAGTTCAAGAGAGTAACATTTTGCATGGTATTGAAACAATTAATGAAGAGAAATATATATAGGAATCCTATATAATGCATAGTGAGGATAATTTGAATGCCTTTAAAAACATGACATAGATATTCATATGATCATGGTTATCATTGCATTAACTCAAAAAACATATAAGAAACAAGGGCATTGTTGAAACAATTTTAGTTACAAAACCATGCAAGTGATCGATTTTTCATACAAATATTAATCATTTTCATTCGAAAATTCTGGAATAGAAAAAATTGTAAAAAAAAATTATGTGATATTGAAACATGTAAGAAAAATCAACATATACAAGAACCGTATAAAAAACATAATGGACATAATGTGATTATACTTGAAAACACCAACATAGGTGATCATACTACGAAGCTTAATACAAACCTATCAATGGAAACAAGAGGTCACATTTTTCATTGCATCAAATGAAAAAACACAAAAGAAATAGCAATGTATTTGAAACAAGTTTAATTACAAAGCCATAGAAATGACCAAAATCAACACAAATTACAATATTTCTGAATAGACATAAGGAATCATTAAAAATGTTTGATTATACATTTGAAATAGTGGTCTTACAATAGTATTTTAAGAAAATACAAGATGTCCCACCAGAATATGAAATTAAACTTAGTTTAAAAAGGATGTCATAGAAAAGAGATTGACCAATGTGTGCAAAAGTAAGTGTATATGGAAATAATGTAAACAAGAATTAGACAATGACAAAATTATCAAATTTTCATTTCTAGAGCAGAATAGGTGTAATAGAAAAATATCCACAGTGAAAGAACTCTTTGAATGGGAAGAATGACTAATATCACTAATATTACCATTTTTACAAACACGGGAACTTGTGCAATGGTTTTTAGAAAACACAATTGGCATCGACTGGCGGACTAATCAATATAACTTTCAACACATCTCAAATTGAAACTGCAATTCGTCCTCACATAAATGAATCTAGTACAATGGTTGTGAAAATTAAAAAGTGTTTATTTTTTAAAAGCATATTTGTTGTTGGGAAAATATGTGTTCATAAATTCATTAGGACATTGAAAAAATTGTGTAAAACTCTACTTTATAAACTAGAGAATGTCAGAATAAATGAAGACTAGAAACAAATATTTGTTAAAAACAAGGATGAATATGCATGTGAGATAGATATAAAAATGATGATGATAATGATGACAATGACGAAGATCCAGTTACAAAAGAACTATTACATGGATTTCACGATTCATGTAATATTTATGATCTTCATAATAATCAAATAAACAATGTTGTTGGTCAAGCCTATAGGAATTTGAGCATATTCAAAGATAAATATTCAGAAGAGATGAGATTTCCAACATTTTTTTATGGGAAAAAAGTGATCAGATAGTGTTACAAAAAAATTTACATGTTACAATATTGCTTGATCAAAAGTTTTGAATCTAGGTCATGATTTTGAGTATCATATCACGAATTTGTTTTGGAAAACAATGTGAAAAATCATCAATCATGTATTCAATTGTATTTTTATTCATATAAGAAACATACAATTAAAAGCAAAAAAGCTAACATCTAAAGATGTTAGATCAAAGGAAAACTTGAAATGCATTATAGTGTTAAAGATTGGATATATGGATCTTAGAGGAATACAAACATTGATCAATAATTTTTTACATTTGTGAAAGAACATATATGAAATGATCTGAAATTTTTTTCCATCAACATTCTTTGTTTCATTTAGCATTGTTGAAGATATCTAGGAGCATTTATTAAAGGATTTGCAACAAACAAATAGAATTGAAAACGAAGTAGAGGAATACGATATTGATGCCTTGCTTAGAAATGAACCCATTACTTTTGTATTATACTATAGAAGTAGAATGAATGCTATACTCTAGTTAGTTTTACATGGTTCCAAGTATTTCAGGGATTACATTGACTATTTCCTTGTAACATAATTTTAAAATGCAGGAATTGAGGATGAACATGGATTGATATTGATGAAAAAATGCTCCTATCAATGGAACAAGCACAAACATTGAAATTGATATATTAGTTGAAAAGTATTATGGTTTTGATTCAAGTAAATTATATGAAAAAGTGAAAACTATACAACGTTATTATCATACAAAAACTTATAGGAAAGGAAAATAGATGCATTACAAGTTCAATTTTCTAATTTTGCTAATGCCAAAGACACAAATACTTGAGCCTATGGAATTCTATAATGCAAATACAAATGTGAATTCAAGAATGATATTTGATGCACTCAAAAAATATGGAACATCATGAGACATATAAATTTGATAGTTTTCTTGAAAAATTAGGGATAAGTGAATGTGTTTATTTCTGTGCAATTTAATCTACTCTAAAATGAAAAACAATTTTGTTGAAAAGAGAGCTAATAGACATATGGAGTAATAACTTTTCTCATCATATGCCATTTATCTGCGGTGAAATTAATGATATTCATTTTGTACTTGAATCATATGCTACAACTACTTATTATAGTTCACATATGACAAGGCTCAATAAAACAATGATGCCAATGTTTAAACATATACAAAATGAATGTAAAAAGACCAATGGTGCTATCATAGAAACAATTGCAAGACATGGAACATCTTTATTGACCTTTGAACAAATGTTTCCACAATAGGTTGTATATAAATTGTTGTTTTTTTTTTACTGAATACTAGTTGTAGAAAATGTTTATTTACTAATACTTCAATAATAAATAATCAAACATTTTTAATAAGAAAACCAAAAGAGATGGAGCATGAACTAAATAATTAAGATAACATAGCATGTTTATTCATTGTTATATACACTAGACGACATGAGAACTGGAGGCACTGAGAGTCAATATGTTATAAGATATGTAATATATAATAAACATATTGATCCCAATAACTATTAAAAAGAATGATTAATTTGATATGTCTTGTATCGTATTGATGACAACAATTTTGAAGAACGAAACATGATTTGGAACAATGCATATCTATTATTTAAAGAAATCATAAAATATAATGAATTAAAGTTCGCGACTGAAATTATTAGAATGTGGATAGATATTAACAACATAGTAGCTAATCTGGAAAATGAAGAGAGGGAATTTGACGTAGGGCTATTACCCCACTATACCCACAGTATGCATATAGTATGCATATTCTCTTTCTACCAGGAATTCCTATGACTACCTTGGTCAAACCTTCATAAGCTAAGGTTAAGATCTTTCATTTATTCTTCAACCGGAAACATTTCAATAGACTTCCCATAGTCTATCCCTTCATTAGTCTCCCTATCAGAACTTTATAACTTAAGTCTTCATTTAAACTCAACCCAATGGTTAATTCCTTACATATATAACCCTAGTTAATCCTTTCTTGACCCTTATAACTTAATAGAGTATACCTTTGGAGCTTTCGAATTGGGATATGTGACAGACTTCTCCACTGCTGATTTCTTTCACTCAGATCAATGGCTATCGCACTATCGCATCAAATCATTGCGTGCCTTCGTTGCCTCTCGCATGTGATATGCAATCACAACCGAACTTCAAATAAATTAAAGCTGCGCCTATAAATTTTTTGTTCTTCCTTTTTAATTCCTTTATCGCGACCTTTCTCCACCATCGATCTTGTTCTTGATCCGACAACTAATGTCTCTTCTCAATCACCAAACTAGCCCAACAATTTGTGACCATTCATATAGATTCGCTTGATCTCACAATCCAAAACAAAGTCGGGTGGAACACTTACACGAGGTTTAATGCCTTTTCGGACGTGATGGGAATTATAAACTCTCAACCTATAAAATTTCGGGTCTACCGTTACAGTTAATGCCCGATCAACTTATGGCCCGATATCTATTGGATGATGATGCCTTTAAATCCTACAATCTAGATCAATTCTCATCTTTCTCGTTCCGCTAGTACTTAGATTGAATCTCCGCCATCCATTTCTTAACTCTATCTTATGACTTAATCTTGGTCGCTCATCATGAACAAATATTCTCCGTTGATCTTATAGATCTAATGGCTATTGTACTTCAACACTTCCATTCTTCGCTCTTCTCTTCACTTGGGTTTCTACATCAATTATTTGATGTTTTCGATGCTTTTGCTTCTTCAAGATTCTGGCCCTTCATTGTTCTGTCACAACTTCTGTCCTTAATTTAACTCCATTCATACCTTTATGCTCCTCCCCCTTCATTGTAGCACTAAAAGCTTTCTTTTTTACTATTAATGTGTGTACAGAGCCGAAATACAAACTCTATGATTCTCTCCTTGAACCATTCGCTAACTAACAATTCAACCCAACACACCTTTTGCTAGAATTATTATCTCTAAGATGACTCTACCCACAATTGCAACTGTGGAGCTACCTCAACAACTTCTACCCAACCACAGCCAGAAGTTATTCTGTTACGCTTCTTTGTATTTTGTCTCTGTTTTGCACCTGCAACATAAGTTACGTAGAAACACTCTAACCACACACAGATTATAATTCAATTACCAGTACACATTGTACAAACTCTGAATTGAGTTGTTTGTATTAATAAACGAGTATTTACATAAGAGTCTCTCTCTGGCTTGATTTTCTAGTTAGTGGCCTTCCTTCTTCTGCCTGTAGGCTTACAATTTGACTCTTTGACTCACTAGCTACTCTCTAGCTACTTCTCTAACTACTGATTGACTAACTTGTTCTCGCCTTTTAGGGTTACCTTTATACAAGAAGGTTTTGTTGAACTAATTCTAGTTTAGATCCTTAATCTGTTGAACTAACTCCTCAATATTTTCTAAGTCCACTTTTAACTCCTACTTATCCATAAGAGTTCTCTCTAGCTCCTCGAACCATGAAACCACTTTCTAGTCCAAGACTTTCAATTGATTTCTAACTCTCTCAACACCATTAATCACTCATGTTCTCTTTCATTCGAGATCATTTACAAATATCCTCACACTTACCAAATTAACCACTCAAACATTAATAATTACATACATAAGAATCCAAATTCCTTGAAAACACAATACCCCTTCTGTCTACTACAGTATAATGATAGTTTTGAGCTAATGCTCCTACATCAGACTCCCAAAGTAGAAAACATTCATGATCTCCTAATCATATGTCTTCATGTGTTGATAGGAAACCTCCAGGGTCCCAATATTTGGTTTGTACTTGTTTAAATAATTTGCACCTTTGTTGTTGTTGTCTGTCACATGTCTTCTATTTTATCTTCCTCTCCTTGTCAATCAGTTTCAAGTTCTAATTAATCATTCTTCCTGCTGCTGTCAACATCCTCCACATGGATTGCTTCATCATTAACTGCCATAACTCTTCAATCTCTATCTCTAGCATATCTTTGGGCTAGTCCATATTCTTCCACTCATTGTTATCTCTTTCTCTCTGCTTCAGGTTGTTGCTACTGTCCACTAACTCTTCAAATTGTTGTTTATTACATTCTCTTTGAAGTTGTCGAATTCTTATCGCCACCCTTTCATCCTTACCCTCTTTCATGATTATCTCTTTCTACATTGAATCCTGACCTTTCAACATTCTCTCTGGTAATGTAACATCTTTTTTCCATGGATTAAATAATTCCACATAATCTTATTCTTTCATTTTTATTTGGCTGCTCATGTATACCAAATTTTCTCCATCATCTTCAACTAAACCTACACTCACAAAAAAATTATTAAAATAGAAACCGTAAGGTCTCAGTGCCTCTTCTTCCTTTGGAAACACATTAGTATGCTACTCTATTTTCTCCTTCTCTATCAGCATATCGATCTACTGATTTGAATTCTCAAAAGAATTCATGAGACTGTAATCTAGTCTCTTCTCCATACCATCTTCTTCAATGATATCGCTCTACTTTGGTTCACAGTAATCAACTCCTCCTTCTGTAATCTAAATTTGTTGAACTTCCACTACAATCTCTTTCTCCTTATGATCATCATTCATGGAAATGCATTCGTCTTTTTCAAGTAATCTATCCTGAGTATATATCCTCTACTTTTCCAACTCCCTTTATTGTTGGACTCTTTCCTCCTCTCTTGCATCTCCCTTGTAATCATCATGAGGTTCTTTCTTCATCACTGGTTCTTTCTGCCATTTCTCTAGTAGTTCTAATTCTATCTCCCATTCACTGATCCCTTGATAAGAGTTTAGTCCTTCTTCTTCAATATATTTTGCCTTGTTGTCCCTCTGTAACTCTTCTTCTAGAGTTGTCCTTCTCTCATCATCTACAGTAATATTCTCCTACATTTTTTCTTCACGAACAACATTAACCAAATTAATTAGACTATCTCTTTGAGACAATATTACTTCATTCTTCATTAGAATAAGATTTTGATCCTCCATCTCTATGACAACTTCCATAGACTCATCCATAAACTCTTTCTTCGGTATCCCTTCAAATTCTTCTTCTTCTGAGAGGTTTTGTTTGTCACCTTTTACTTCTAGATCTACATCTATTATGAAGATATCTTCAAAAGGTTGCTCTTCTACTTTAATACCTTCAATCATGCACAAACTATCAATTTTAAAAACCTAAGACCTTGTGGTCTCACTTGATGCTTCAGTAATCATGTCCCCTTACTGTTTTGAATCCTTCATATGATTCATAAGATATTCCACAAATATTTAGTCTTCATCTTTGCCCAGAATTTCACCCTGTTCTGGTTTACAAACAGATTCTTCCATTTCCAACTCAGCTTATCTGAGTTCTTCCACCTGGCTCTTCACTTGCTTCAGCTATAGTTTTCTCTGTAACTTAGACCACTTCATTGCCTTTTTCCTCAAGGCCCAACCTTGTCTTCGGATTTCTTCTAGTATCCTTCTTAATGTATCAAGTTGTTCTTTTAACTCTGCAATCTCCTTGTCACGTTCCTCTTGACTCATCCTCTTGCCATTTACCTTGGCATCATCCTTCTTCAATTTTCCTCTACTATGGTCTTCTTCAGAACCTCTATTACCTCTATTATGACTATCAATAATCATCTTCTTTTCCATCTTCATGATTTTCTCACTCATTTACTATGAGCTACATTAAAGCCTCTACAATAGCAAGTTTGTTGGGTTGTGCTATATTCTTTCCACGACTAACCTACGTAGTGAACCAGGGGGTTAGAGGGGAGGCGGAGCCCCCCCTTCATTGCGCCGATTGCGCAACGGGGGGGTCACAGAGGGGGACGTAGCCCCCTTGTCTGTGGGGCTTGAGGGGAGCGGGTAGCCCCCCTCTACGCGGTCAGGGGCAGCACCCCAGGAAATATTTTTTTTGGACCCTATATTAGGTTGGGTGAACCTACCTATGGTTTTCGGTCCATGGTTTTCGACGTGATGGTTTTCGGTCCATGGTATTGGATGCTTCAACATGTATAAATATGTATTGTAACATTGAAAGGAAAATAATGAAAAATCAATTGGTAGTCCTGGTTTTGGGATCCAATGGGAATCTCTTATGTAATGTGTTTTATGTGTTATACTCTCGCATTTTTATTTTCTTGTGATTTAGAATTCGTATGCAAGTAATTTATGTACGGTTAAAACCTACATTTGGTATCAGAGTTGTTTTGGCTTCAAGGGGACACCTTTGTTGCTGAGGGGTTTCGTTCGGGCCTGTGGTAGACCCTATTCAGTGGGAGATCTGTGAGATCGATTCTGGTGGTGAAAGAAGATGGCGAGCAGCAGAATCATACAAATTGAGAAGTTCAATGGTCAGTGTTTTGAGTTGTGGAAACTCAAGATGGAGGATATATTGGTGGATAAAGATCAGTGTATCGCGGTAGATCCAGGTACTAAACCAACGGGAGTGACTCATGAAGAATGGAAGAAGTTGAATCAGAAGGCAAAGAGCACAATATGATTTTGTGTCTCAGATTTAGTATTGCTGAATGTATTAGGGGAAGCTACGACGAAGGCTCTGTGGGATAGATTAGGGACATTGTACCAATCTAAGTCTCTGGTGAATAAATTGTTCCTGCGAGAAAAGCTGTATAATGTAAGGATGAAAGAGGGAGACTCGGTGAAAGAGCATTTGAATGCGTTTAATACTGTGGTAAGTCAGTCATTATCTGTTTATATTAAAATTTTAGATGAAGATAAGTGCATCAATTTGTTTTGTTCTCTACCAGATTCGTGGGATAGTCTGGTTATTGCAATAGGTAGCAATGCAACTACTTTGCATTTTGATGAAATAGTCTAAGCCTTGTTGACGGAGGAGATGAGATGGAAAAATATGGACAACCAGAATGGTGATGCCTTGTCTGTACGAGGACGGTCCCAGAACATAAACAAAAATAAGTCATCGAGTGGGAGATCTAAATCTAGAGGGAGATCTAAATCTCCAGGAAAACCTATAAAGGTGGTGTGCTGGAAATGTGGAAACGAAGGGCACTTCAGAAGGGAGTGTAATTCTAAACCTCCCGATAAAGGAAAGGGATCTGATGATGCTCCTTCTGTAGAGGTGAAAACCACCTCAGAGGAAGGTGGGGATGTGTACTTGGCTTCTTCAAGTACAGATGTAGATCATGAGGCATGGTTGATTGACTCAGGTGCATCCTTTCGCTTCACTCCCCATAGAGAGTGGTTCTGCGAGTATGAGAAATACAGTGGTGATGACGTCTTTGTAAGAGATGATTGGAAGGCTAGAATCATTGGTTGCGGAAAAGTAAAGTTGAAGTTGCAAGGTGGAAGGGTTAGAACCCTTCCGGGTGTTCTGCATATTCCTGCATTGACCAGAAATCTGATTTTTGTAAGCAAGTTGGATGATGCAGGTGTAAAGACAGTGTTCGAGAAGGATACCTGCAAGATGGCTCAAGGAGCACTATTATTGATGCAGGGAGTTCGGATTGGAACTCTGTACAAGCTGCAAGGTAGCATTGTTGTTGACGGGTGCAATAGTTCTATGGTTCCTGAAAATGGAGCAAAAAATCTAGTGGTCTCTGGAGAGAACACCATGCTATGGCATCAAAGGCTTGGACATATTGAAGAGAAGGTCCTTCGAATACTTCATGGTGAAGGTATGGTAGAAGGTATGAGTAATGGCTCTCTGGATTTTCATTTCTGTGAAAATTGTGTATATGGCAAGCAGAATCGGGTGAGTTTCCCCTCTGGTGGTAAGAGGACGAAACTAATATTAGAGCTTGTGCACAGTGATGTGTTTGGACCTGTGAAGGTTCCATCATTGGGTAAGTCTGTGTACTATGTATCATTTATAGATGACTTCTCAAGGAATACATGGATATATTTCCTTAAGGAGAAATCTGAAGTCTTTGATAGGTTTAAATAATTTAAAGCTCTAGTGGAAAATCAAATAGAGAAGAAGATAAAGGTGCTAAGGACAAATAATGGTGGAGAATTCTGCAGCAAGGAATTTGAAGAATTCTGTAAGAAGTGTGGTATAGCACGACAGAATACTACTCCATAGACACCTCAGCAAAATGGAGTTACAGAAAGAATGAATAAGACGTTGACGGAAAGGGCAAGAAGCATGCTTAGTGGTGTTGGGTTAGGACAAGAATTCTGGCCAGAGGCGGTGGATACTGCATGTTACCTGGTCAACATGTCACCTTCATCAGTGTTGGAGGATAAGACTCCACAAGAGGTATGGATTAGTAAGAAACCCTCTCTTTCACATCTGAGGGCATTTGGATGTGATGCACATGTACATGTTCCAAAAGAGAAATGAACCAAGTTGGATAGTAAATCTGAAAAGTGCATCTTTATTGGGTATAAGGATGGTTTAAAGGGTTATAAGCTTTGGAACTTAGTCACACGGAAGGTTGTGTACAACTGAAATG
>APFE031713020.1:6071-53445 GCA_000404065.3 Pinus taeda | reverse complement strand
ATATTAACCACTAACATTATTATTTAGCTCCCTATTCTTCCCGTCCCCTTATTAATATTAAGTAAAATCCCCCTATGTAATATCCCTCCCCCTGGTTGAAAAATAACCATAGCATCTCCAGGGAATTGTTCAGTTTATCAGAAACTAAGCAAGAACCCTGACCTCCAAAACCACCTCCCAGATACTATGGACTCCTTCCAAAGTATAAAGTTCCCCCGAGGTAGCCGGACCCCTTCCGAAACCTCAAAAGCCTTCACACCCACTTACTTGCCTTTTCTCCTCAAAGCCGTTTTCACGTCGGAACCTCGCCCTCTCACATTCATGCAAAACACTGCCCATCCGTCCCCCGCCGATGCGATATCGCGAAATCGGCGATCGGAGATCACAAACGCCGAGTGTCCAATCCATTCACCTCTCCGTCTCTGCCGATGCGATATCGCGAAATCGGCGATCAGCGATCACAAACACTGAGTGTCCAATCCATTCACCTCTCCGTCTCCGTCGATGTGATATCGCAATATCGCATATCGGTAGTCGTAAGCGCCAAGTCTCCAAACTAATTCCCCCTCATCCCCCGCCGACGCGATATCGCGATATCGCATCGGAATCTCTTCACCACAGTCCATCCAGTATCTCACCACGTCAAGTCGTACCAAGGACCCACAGCTGACGTCATCCACCGTACAGCCGACGCCATGCTTACGTCAACAGCCAGAAAAGCCGAAAAAAGCTTCGCGCAGGGAGAAAAATCGCACTTCGGAGCTCGAGATCAAGAAACGGAGGCAGTTTCCAATGCGCGAATAGCGCGAAGCGCTATTCGCGCATCGCTACGGGAAATAGGCCATTTCAAGGAATATTCAGGGAATCTTCTGATTGCCGAGCCCACTGTGCACCGAAAGAGCCCGAAAATCGCCCAATCATGCCAAAGGATCCTGTTTGAAGAAAGCAGCAGCTCAGTCACAGAGTTTAAAGTGTATCAGATCATATCAGCAGGCATCAAGCGTGTCAAAGAGTATCAGTCGACGGCGGAAACCATCAATGTAGTGGCAAAGTGTATAAGAGAATATCTTGAGCAGCGACCCAAAGATAGAGAAAATTGAATATCTTCCAGCAGATTCACAAAAGGAGAGTGAAACTACTTGAAGCTCTATAATCATAATAATTGCACATTAAATTAGCACCAAAGCCGAACTGCAGCCCCGAAGCACATTCACTCCAGCAGCACCGCATCTGGTCCCCAAGGGCCACCTCGTCACCTGTTCCGATTCAGCTGCCCCCAGCGCACCCAAAAAGATTTACTTGTATTTAATTCCAGTAGCATTTAGATTTTTGAAGAGTTCTAAGCAGATCTGTCAAGGTCACTTATAATGATGTATTTCTGATATTTTGTTTATAAATACCACCCTAAGAGATATTGTGAAGGTTTGGTTGGTTGGTAGTAGTTGTTGTTCAGTTTTCTTTCCAGCATTTTCTCTGAGCAAAGACTCGCACTGTAACTGTCATATTTTTCCATAATAAAAAATTGTTGAAAGCATGGATTGCGAAACAACTTGTTGTTTTCTCTTGGCCAAGGAATGATCACGGAATTCCTGTGTCTCTGCATGATCCAATAAGTGTTCTTCTCCCCTGTTTATTTTATGTTTTTATCGCCTTTTTGCCTTTCTAAATTGCAGGAAAAAAGAAAAGCTTAAGATTTGTTTCACTACACCTTAAGTTCAATTTCTGCATTTTCCAATGTTTTCTTCAGAAACAGTTATGAGCTTGTATTCTTAAATGATCTGGTTTACCCTATTTCTTTCACATATGAGTGCATGTCTTTGGAATTCTTAACTGCTCCGGGATCCCACTCATCCACTTCTCCTCTTTGTCAGCATGATGAAATGATTCTCTTTTTCCTTTCATCCCTGATGCTCATTCCGTACTTTCAGCAGACCAAATATTGTATCCTGTGTGGCTATCCCGCTCCGTATCCCCTTGTGACCAAGAAAAGGCTCACATGCCTCAATCTGTGACTCCATGGCCAATGGTTCGAAACTTATAACACCTTACTGTGCCTCTTTATTCAATAATCCTACCTTCCTTCCAATCATAATCAACATTCCCTTGAAGTCAGAAAGCTAGCCTAAAATCATCAACTAAGGTTGAATCTAAAGGAGAGAGCCCTCTCCGATTGCAGGTGGGCTAGAACCTGCAATCAGAAGATTGGTTTCTGGTTACCTCGGCCGTATCCCTATTAGGAGCCTAGGGACAACCTGAGTGATAACACAGCCAACGCTTGTGCATTAGTTGAAGCTGGATTTGGGATTTCTTGATCAATTAATTCCTTCAAGCCATTATCTTTTAATACAACCTCCATTCTATCTTTCCATGCTATGTAATTCGAGCTATCTCCCAAGGCATACTCGAGTCTCAAGACATAGAACTCCATTGGCTAACCTTGAAGTATGATATGAATTCAATTTGCACCTGCAACCCCAAACTTCAAACTTCGAATTCTCTTCTCAGTATATTGTTCACATCTTCAATACCATGTAGAAATTCTCTACAAATCTCCCTCTGAGACCATGTAGAAAATTTGTTGTAGGTTATGTTATCACAAAATCAGTACTGATGGCTGCTAATCAGTAAGACCTTATGTAACTGTTTCAGACCAGACTTTTAGCTAGGGATTAGCCTCCCTAACCTGAGAGGGCTCTCTCAAAATAAACTATTCATTTATCTTTAAGCACAAAGAGGGCTAACTCTTGAAATGAAAATTTAGTAAACATGATGGTTGGACAGACAGCATAACATTTCTTCCATTGGGCTCATGGGGTCAAACATCTTTTCAATAAACTATCAACTGCTCATTCATAGAAGCCAAGGCATGTAATGTTTAAACATTCAAGACATTTCTCAAATAACCATCAACTCGTAAGTACACACAGGAAGTCTGAGCACTAGGTGAATGAGTGATTGTGTACCTAAAGAGCTGTAAAACATGAAGGACAAGAACCTCAACTTATAAGTATACACAGGAAGTCTGAGCACTAGGTGAATTCAGAGTGATTGTATACTTATCAAGCTGTAAAACATAAAAGATCAATCAGAACCACAAACATCTTGAGCATTTTAACAAAGTATGAATCTTGGGAAGAATAAACAGTCTTTCTATTACTGTAAAAAAAAGCTTTATACACAGGCCAATATAACTCTGTTTTTTGCATAAATATCCAACCTTGATTACATAAAAGATTGAGCTATATATAGCAACACACTCTAACTACTTGGAGCTTCCTCCTCCAGCATGAGGGGAGCTCGATGACTAACATTTACTAACCTTATCTATCTTAACAGACTCATTAAATCTACTAAAAGCATGAACTGTAACTACAAAAGAGTTCTAATCAAACTTAAACTCTAATTTATTCTCCTCGTATTATGATTCCTTTCCAGGTCTTCAACAGCTGTCTCCTTCAGTTATGGCCATGATTTCTGAGATAAGGATGTATGAAACCAAATTAGCTTTGAATGTTGAACGTGCTGATAGTTCATGTATCATAATGATAATCCCCTGTTTTCACGGTCTTTGTTTCTCATCATCCTTCGAAAGTTTAGGCATGTGTTCCCAGCTGTTTAATGCTTCAAAATTTGATGAGCATCACTAGCTTTCCAGGTATGTTGGAAGCCTTGTTGAATGGACAAGTGTACAAGCCAACCTCTTCGTATGCATCTTCAGCCAAACCCTAACCATAGGTAATAAAGTACCTTTATTAAAGTTCTAGCTTAAGACAAAATCTTTTACCTTTATAAAGGATGGCCACTTGTCAATGTTTGAATGGCTCTGCTAGCCTCATCTGGTTCCTTGATGTTCATTAGCCCTTTTCTCCAAAATCTGCTGACCTCATCATTAGACTTGTTATTTTTTTCAAAAAACAGCATCTACAGCAGTTTCGCAGTTTCGTAGTGCAACTTTGGTCACCTGTTTCTCCCAGATCAGAATGAATTTGAGGAAACTGAAGGAGGATTTTTTGAATCAGTCTATACTGAACAAAAACCTCTCTCGGTTTTTTGAAACATTGTTCCTACCGCCCAAAATAAGTCTTTGAAAAACAGGTGATAGACAGGAAAAGTTTGTTTGTGAAAAACTGCACTTACAGCAGTTTTGTAGCGCACGTGCAACCACAAATTCCTCCCACCTCAGAATGAATTTGAATAAACGGAAAGAGGTTTTTGTAGTGCATCATGTTAGGAAGAAAAACCTCTTTCAGTTTTCAAAATGGAGTTCTCAGCTGCTCAGGAAAACTTCTGTAAGTTGACTAGTAAAAACAGTTTTTTTATGTTAAAACAGGCTGCTACAGGGGTTTCGTAGCGCGCTGCGAAAACGCTGAGTTGTTCCGAAAATCACAGTTTCAATACCAAACTTCGACTGTCTTGAATGTGCTTTCCACCATTTACCTGTGTGAAAGCCAAAATTCTTGCAAACTGTTCCAGATATCCTGAAGTGTGGTAAATATACTCACTTTATGATAAAAATCTAAAATGAGATTCGTAAGCCTATTATGTCCACCTGTCTTGACCTGGTTGAATCTTAATAGCTTCAGCTGATGTCATGCATACCTTGTAAACATTCACTTTTGAAAATTCCCGCTCATATTCAAAACTGGTCAATTTAGATTGGACTGTTTCACTCATAAGGTCTACTAGAGTGTTTCACTGTTCTCTACAGGAGCACTGCTGACATGTGAAAAGTTCTTCCATTGAACAGGTTCAAACCATCTACTATCTTGCTCTTCTGGTCCTTGCTACTTAGGAAGCCCTTCCAACAGAGATACCACAGGTTGAAATGACATATTGATAACATCAGGATTAAGGCCAATAGTATCCACCCAAACTTTGTGACTTTGGACAATATCATCACCTACAGCAGTTTCGTAGCGCGCTACGAAACTGCTGAATTATTTGAAACAGCTTGATTTTGACCCGATATCTTTATCACCCAAACATTTGATTGCCAAAAACTCCCTTACCTTGCCCTTTTCCTTTGAAATATTTTCAGTGATAACAGGTTAACCTGATAATGCAATATAAATCGAAGCAGAATACTATAACCTACTTCTACTATCAATTTGTAGAAGCTTAAAGATCGAGCTAAACAATATAACCAGAAGAAGAAGAATCAATGCACAATACACATGAAAATACTTTGGGGAAAGCCTCAACTAAAAACCCCACTATCTGTATTATCATACAAGGTGGAAATACATAGGAATTATACAAAGCCTTAGCTCTCACAGCTAGCCAGTTCTCAGTGCAATCCTCACAGATGCTCACAGGAAATCAAGGCTTCTCACAAGCCTTCTTCTCTACCCTCCAAGCTCCTATTTCCGGGCATTGTTTCTCGTAGGTGATCCTCTTGTTACTAAGTGGAACACTGAACCTCCAAAACTGCACAATTCTCAAGGATGAATTCCTTGACCACATGCATTGCTTTTATCCGCATGCAAATAATAGTACATTGTCCTTGAACATTTAACTCAATTGGGACTTTATCAGAATAGACATGCATGAGTTTCTGATGAGAGAATCTTCAGTTAACTGGAGTAGCACTAGTTGGATGCATGCATGCATCAACATACATATAACTCACCATTAGTTCCTCAAACAGTTTGGAACTAATTTAACTAGGCTTAACTCAGTAAACTGAGTTAACTAATTACAACTCAAATATAACTCAATCTTATCTCCTTAATTTAAGGGACAACTTCTTTAATTTAAGGGATAACTCTTGCATGACTTCGGAAAGACTTCTAACTTGAATTTCTCCAACTAATTAATTCAAAATGAATTAATTGATCATTTCCAAGTAGTTGTTAAGACTAAATTCAATTTTAATTCACAACTTAATTCAAGGACGAATTAAATTGGAATATTCTTGTTGCCACATTTCAACAAGAGAAACTAGTCTACCTCAAATAAAATTGTATGCCTATATCCCTATCTTGCTACCTTCCTTATTCCTTCCTTCTTCCTTCGGTTGAGCAAAAATGTAAGAGTGATCCAAATTTTTGAATAGAAGATGATCCAAATTGATTTGTGGAAGAGGAGGATGAAATTTCATTTATATAGATATCAAAAGGGCCTGAATGGACACGAATTTAGGGTTGAGACGACTTGAACTTATGAAGGGTCAACCTGTCTTTTTGGGGGAAAAATAATTTAAATTAAAAAAAATATTTTCTCTCTCTTTAATGTCAACATGAAGAACATGTCTTACATATATCATTATATACATTTCAAGGGCTAAAATAAAATGACATGAAGAACATGTATTACATAATTCAAGGGCTGAAATCTTAATTATGAAGACTTACCATAACTACACAATTCAACATTAACATGCTTGGGCCCCAAGTTACCCCCAACGGGGATATCTATAAAAATGTTGATCGTTAAAATTGGGGTCACTCCAAATGTTGATCACTGAAAATGTGTATGATTTAAATGTTTTTTATCAATATGAGAAAAATTGGCCAATTGTTTGTTATGAGGTGTTTTTTCCATCAAATATAACTAATTTATTTTTCTTCTCATCAAAATTTTCAGTGAAATCACAGGAACAAGTGTCAATCAACCTTTTTTGTTAAAATAGTGGAAACAAGCACCAAAGTTGCAGAAACCATCAAATTTGACAATTTTTTTGGGTATGAAATTTCCATATGTGATCTTCCATGTGCCTACAATCAACATAGATTTTCATGAAGGATGTAAATTGACCCAATTTGTTTTTTATCATATCAATTGGGTAAACAATAATTGCCATGCAATGAATCAACCATTGACTCACTACCTTTCCATCTTACCCATTTGTTATCCGGGAATAGTGTCCACTTGGATGCTTCTATTCCCACTAAGATGGGTGGCTATCTTAGAAACAAACAATCAAAGTCTACTATTGATTCCTTTTATGAAAATAGATGAGAGGAGAACCAAGAGGGCCAACCTAAGTCTTGCGCTCGATTTCCTCTCCTTCGTGATAGAGTTTTGCCGCTTCCTCTTTGTCTTCCCAACTTCAAAAGGACCTGTGGAATCACAGCAACATACTACTATGCAAGAAACAAGGATCTAAATTCATAAATAATGCAGGATCAGATGTGCATTAACCATATACATTCATATATAAACAAGTACACAAGAATATGGAAGGAAACAAGAATAGCTTTATTCAGATGAAAGTAGCAAGAAGATTACAACCATGTGCTCTGACCCAGCATCATCCTCCAGCTAAGAAGCCCTTCTTCACCTCAAGCAAAGCTAGATCATCCAACACTGTGAATGTACACCAGAATACCAACAACACTTCTCTATAAGATACAAAATTCCAGCCTCTGGATCTCTGTGATGAGGGATCCATATATAGATGATTACAGATAGGTGAGCCATATTTTGGGATCTTGATTAGTGTCTTCTCTCAGATAGTTCCTGCTTCCACTTGGAGAATGATGATCTCTTACTCATCCCTGGTAAAAAATGGAGTGGCAAGTGTCAGAGGGGAAGCTTCTGGAAGATTCCATGATCTTTCACCTCGCATTTTGGTCCCTGCCATTTGTCCATTCCCAACCATCGCACCCTACAGAGGAGCAAATCAGTATGCATCACACCTTGTACATTGGGAAGGTGATATGCATCGCACCCTCTACATTGAGCTTTCAGTATTGTCTAGTTTTGACCATTTATGAGTAGTTTTCAGTGGAGAACTTCTGGGAGATGATGTAATCAGTTGACCTTGTTCCTTTAGGAAGTGAAGCAACACTTTGAGGGACTTAGGAGCCCTCATTTTATGGACATTTTTTATTGGGGTTGAAGTTCCGAAAAATGTCTATAACAGACCTGAAACAAGATTTGCAATATGAGGGTCAAGAAGATGAAAGCTAGGCTAAGGCGGGCCTTGAAAGGAAAAAAGGAGGAGGATAGGCTTAGGATGCTTGCTGAAGCTTCCTTGGCTCATCAGGACACTTGATGATGGTGCTTCGCACCGATTTTGGGCAACTTTGGAGGAAATTTTTTCATTCCCAAATTTAAAAAAATTTTACACAAGAAAACTGCCTAGACACGCAGCACCACCATTGTTGTGCTTTTCCTAGGGGAACAAATGAGGAAATGGATTGCATTTTTGGATTCATAGTAGTGAGAACATGCACCCTAGCAAGTTTCAAAGGTTTTTGGGCAGAACTGGTCAACCAAAAGGTCAAAAAACACCCTAAAAATCCCACTTTTTGGACACACAGAAGTATCCTTGGGAGAATCAAGTTTCTATGGGTCAAATCAGCTATAATGCAGAAGTTCTAGGTGTTTTGGAAGCTAGAATTGAAGACCTTTCGAATGAGCTATCATGGGCTCAATTGTGATGCTGGGAAGGTCTCCAAAAGGGACTTGAAAGTGGTACTACGCGTTGGGAAATTTTTCTCAGGATGATCATTTACTAAGTTTTTGACTGTTTTTCATGGATTCTCTCTCATGGTGGATAATTTACCTATGTAAATGATGTCATGGCTTGTAAATATGATGGATAAGTAGTAATAGAAGGTATATTCATTGCTTAGGAGTTATTTTGAGCCCAAATGAATCAATTTCTCACTTTTAGAGGCAAGCTGTTGAGATGCCTATATTCCTGTTTTCTTGTTCAGTGTTGATTAGATTAGCTCCTCATCTTATGGATTTGAACCCTAAGGATGGGAGGAGGTTGAAACAATTCCTATATCTTCTTCTTCTTCCTCATTGTAAAGTGTTGGACTCAGTTGGATGCTCAGAGCTTGATTGTACATCATTGTAAGCAGTTTGGCAAGGAGATTAATAAGATTTGCAATTATTTTTATGGGATCCATGTGTTGTGGAGTTTTAGTATAGTTTCTTCTTTTGTGATCATTTGTTTAAATGTTTATGTATGCCATCATTCATTCGATTTCTTCTATGTGAATGTTTTCAAGTTTGATAGATAGAATCCATTGTATCACTGCTCTGCCTTGGGAAATCAGTCAACATTTCATATTTTCTACTATTTAAGAAGGATCCATGATTGTCACATGTCCTTCTTAGCTCCTCATCAGTCTTAAACACCTCACATCATCAAGCCTAAATTTCTAAATCCTATGCCTACCTTGCCCCATAAAACACCCTACATTTCTAACCTAATTTCCCAAAGCTAAACTGCCCATCTCCTCCTGATAGTAAATCACCAACAAAATTCAATCAAAACCTTCCAGCTACTATACATAGCATAAAATCCTTTACCTAATCCAATCATCTTGACTGAGATCCTTGTGGAGAGATCCCTCTCCTGATCTAGTAGGGCTAGCTACTAGGCTGAGATTGGTTTGTGGTTACCCCAGAATTGCCTCCCTTCAGCCTGAGGTAAAATCTAGGTGATAAAAAAATGCACAATATCTCACCCAATTATGAACTCTCTTCTTGGTACCTTTAGCCAACTAGATAAACCAAGACTCTGTATTCACTTCTTTATTCAAGACAGATTTTTCCCCCGTGTGAGGATTAACATAACTATAATTAGATCCAAGATCAATCAAAATATAAACAAAATGATCACAAAGCTTACATTCCATATCGATAACATATGCCTCATGATCAGTTTGCCTACTATCCAATGCTACATAAATCCAAGGAATGTTTTGTCCAACATCCCCAACAATTTGCGCCTCTTGAGCACTGTAAATTTGAGGTCTGCCACCCTGATGCTATGGAAAATCTCTCTTCTGATGATACTTGCCACAAGTCCAACACTGCAAGGGCTTCCTTCCACCCCCCTTGTTTTGTTCCTTAGACTGAAATAATTTTACTCTATCAACTTGATCTAGGGATCTTTTACTTATAGATGTATCAAAAGAATCATGTGTGAAAATTGCAGCTTAACATAGAAATTTAATGTGCACATGAGAGAAGAAGAAGAAACACATAAAGCATGAAAATAAGACAACAAGACTTGATAACGGAGTTCGTCCAACTTGGACTACGTCTCCGGGCCCTGCTCAAACAATGGGGAGGCCTTCATTCATTAAATGGCATGAAAACGGAGAATACAATCATCAGTTACATAAAAGGAGGCTTATACCTCCATTCTGGAAAATGGCTGAGAAATGGAGAACTTAGATGAAGAAACAGATAGCGCCATTGCGTTTGTGGCATCGAGAAGGGCAGAAACCATATAAAACTTGTCCAATTCAGACAAAATGAACTTTTGCCCCTCCTGTAAGCTCCACCTTGAACTGCGTGCCAAAAATCCTCCCCCTCGTACTTTCCCATGTCCATTGGGCTTTATAATATTGCTTTGTTACAATTTCCTGTTAAATCGGGGGTTGATTGTTCAGAATAGAAGCTGTTGAGATGGAAGGATCGGTGGGCGCAACAAAACCCCAAAAAGGGCCTTTTTCTGCTCAAAGTGATAATACACAAAAACATTGAAAAACCCGATCAAAAGCATTTTACTCGGACTTCAAGCTATAAAAAATTCAGTCTATAAACCCATCGGGTTCAGACCTTTATCGCTGTTGGCATATCGCGTTGTCCATGGCCATTGTAGCAGGGGATCTCCGATCGCCGACCGCTGTCGACAGATCGCATCGGCATCTCGCACTTATAATGGCTTGGTGGTTCGATATGTCGATCCACTGATCGCTGATATGCCGATCCACCAATCACCGATATTGTACCTTGTGTATCGGATTGGCGGGGTCAATGCCTTCTGCTCCTCCGATCACCGATGCTTGCCTTAAGTCGCCAATATCACATGTCACTGATTAGGGGTTCCTTTTGCCTGGCCTTAGGTCCACTCCTTGGACTCCTCCGATTGCGGTTTGCCTTATAAGGCTTAAAACCCATTTTTTTAGAGAAAATGCCTCATTTTCCAAAGGAACAAAGGCAGATTCTTTTGGTGATAACTTTATCATCCGAACTCGGATTCGAGTGCCGTTTGCACCATTGGAATTAGGGCAATGAGCACTTCGATATGATCTCAAGATACTTTCCTTTCTACTACTTTTAATTTTGAGCTTTTTCATGCCATTGTGTCTGAAGATCCACTTGGATCAATCCTCCCCATTGAGGAGCTTTTGAACTACCAAAAGCTTTATCAATCAATTGGAAAGTGAGGGAATTGTTCCCTCACTCTTTCCTTCTCTAGCCATTTTGCCTTGCTGGGGTGCATCCCCTTGAAACTGACTTGAAGGTATTCCACATCTCCTCACCGTGAAGTCTTGGTAACTCATCGAGATACTCTAGTGCAAAATCATCAACTGTAGGAACTGTCTCGACCTCCTCGGTATCCATAATCAATGATGGCTCATATAACTTTATGTTCTCCACATTTACTACTGAGTACATCTGCATATATATCGGCAAATCGAGATGAAAGGCATTGTTTCCAATCTTCTCCAAAATGGTGAATGGACCATACCGGATTGTTCGCAACTTCTTCCCTTCTCCCTTATCCTTTCCTTGCTGATATGGAACCACACTTTGTCGCCCACTCGAAAATGATGGTCGACTCGGTGTTTGTCATGTCGAGCCTTGTAACGGGCTTGAATTTTCTCCAACTACTCTTGTACTTCTTGGTGAATCAACTGGATCCACTGAATGAACTTCTGCACTTTGTCCCTATCATTACGTCCACTGGAGTCATATTCCCTTCCAAAGACCATATCAAAAGGATTGTTTGGTAGGTAACCAAAACATGTCTCAAATGGTGAACGCTGCATAGATGAGTGCACAACTCGGTTGTGGGAATGCTGCACATATGGGAGATGCTCATCCCACCACTTAGGATGTTTCCCATAATAGCCTCGCAACAAGTGTACCATGGTGCGGTTGACAACCTCTATCTGTCCATCAGTCTGTGGATGAAATGTCGTGCTTCTTTTCAACTTGGTGTCCATCATCTTCCACAAGTTGGTCCAAAACTCTTCAAGAAAGTGAGAGTCTTGATCTGACATAGTCAATGTGGGTAATCCAAAATGGACCCAAACATGTTGAAAGAAAAGATAAGCAGTCTGCTTTGCAGTGATCTAGTTTTTACAAGGCATTAAAATACACATCTTACTAAAACGGCCAACGACAACTTACAAATAGTCGTGACTTTTTCTAGAAAAAGGAAAACCTCCTGCAAAGTCCATCGACACACTTTCCCATGGATGACTCGGAATAGGGAGTGGTGTGTAGAGCCCAAGTTTTCTATTAGAGGGCTTTGAAGCAGAACACATCACACAACCCTTTACATAGCGAGTCACAATGTTCTTCATATGAGGCCAAAAACAAAATATTTGTACATGACATAAAGTCTTTTCAACACCAAAATTGTTCAGACACAATAGAGCTGTGGGCCTTTCGAATTACATGTACTCTTTCCCATGTGGGAATGCATAATTTACCAAGGTGATACAACAATTTCCCCTGCAAATGATAGTTTTCCACCTGTGAACCATGGGTTAGTTTTGTATAAATTTCCTTAAAGTCATCATCGTTAGCATATTGTTCAGCATAACTCTCAAAATACAATGAAGCATTATGCAAAATAACAGAAGCAGAAATAGGAGGGCGAGATAGCATATCAGCCACTTTATTGCTAGTGCCCTTTTTATACTTTATTATGAGATGAAACTATTGAAGAAAACCCATCCACCTGAAATGAAAAGATTGTTGCAACTTGGTTTGTGACTACAAGTACTGCAAGGGCTGATGATCTGTATGGATGATGATCTCCTTGTCGATCAGGTAGTGTTTCCACTTTTTCACACTCTGCACCAAGGCATAAAGCTCCTTGTCATAAGTGGGATGGTTTGTCACAACCTGAGAAAATTTCTCAGAATGGTAACATATCAGCTTCTTTTGCTGCATCAGTACAAATCCCATGGCATAACCGCTGGCATCAGTTTCGATTTCGAATGGCTGTTGGAGATCTGGTAAGGCTAAGACTGGTGCAGTGGTGATATTTTCCTTCAATGTTTTGAAGGACTTCTTTTGTCTTCCTCCCCATTGGAAGACCTATTTCACACTTGTCAATGTGTGCAAAGCTATTGCAATAATAGAGAAATTGGCAATAAATCTCCTCCAATACTAGATTTCACCTAAAAAGTTACGGACCTTGATTACACTAGTATTCTTAGGCCAATTTACAATTTCTTGAACTTTAGAGGGATCAATTTTTAATTGACCATGACCAACAATATGACCTAGGTAAACTAAATAGGTTTTCCCGAACTCACACTTTGACAACTTTACATAGGGTTTTTCTTTTTTCAATACATCAAGCACTTTCTTCACATGACACACATGTTCATTCCAACTTTTACTAAAGACAAGTATATCATCTAAATATACAAGAACAAATTCATCAATGAAAGGCCTAAAGAGATCATTCATGACCCTCATAAAAGTGGTTGGAGTGTTGCAAAGTCCGAATGGCATCACCATCCATTTTAATAACCCCTATTTGGTCTTTAAGGTGGTTTTCCACACATCCTGCTCTACAATTCGGACCTGGTGATAACCACTGTGCAAATCCAATTTGGTGAAATAAACAACATTCTTTAACTGATCTAACAAATCATCTATGCATGGAAGAGGGTAACGATTTTTTATTGTAATTTTGTTTAGTGCGCGTTAATCCACACACATCCTCCATGTGTCATGTTTCTTTGGCACTAAGACAATCGGTGAGCCACACGGAGAAGTGCTCGGCTTGATGACCCCTTGGTCCAACAATTCCTGCACCTGCTTCTTGATTTCATCCATATCAAATGGTTGACATCCTATACATGCCAATATTTGGTAAAGGAGTGTCATGCTGCAAATGGATTTCATGTTGGATTTCCCTCTTTGGAGGTAATCCCTTCGGTTCCTGAAGCATCTCATAATAATCAGAAATTAATTCACATAATTCCTGTTTATGTTCCTGATCATAGCCCTGGAAAGCATCAAGCTAATTCTACCTCTTTTCCCCTTACAACCATAAGCATGCAACCCTTACTGGAATTCACTAGCATTTTGATTTGTCCTATGCTTACAAGGCTGGCATTGATTTTAGTTTGATGAACCCTTACTATATATTCTACCCCATCTTTTATGATTTTTTATTTGGTTTCATGACGGAAGAAGATTTCCTTTCTATCATACAGATATGGACTCCCTAACATCATGCCATAGATACCCAATGGGATCACATCTAGTTCTACTTCTTCCACTAGCTTAGAAGTGATTACAAATTTTACTTTACACTGCTTGGTTACATTCAATTTTACTTTATCATGTATCCATCCAAGCGAGTAAGGTTTCGGATGTGGTTTTTTTTCTAAGTCGAGTTTCTTTACCAAGGATTCTACAATTAAGTTTGCTTGGGATCTGGTATCAAACAAAGTTTCTACTTTAGTATGATTTTTGACAACTCTGATATGAAATAGTTCAATTCTCATTCGATCATTAGGAAGGGACTCATTTACAGAACTAGTACCTTCATGCGATTCAAAATTAACATGAGGTGTAAGAGTACCTTTTGTTCCTTCTGCTGTGATCAATGCTTCATCTCCTGAATTGGATCCAAGGTCTTGCTGCGCAATTGCCACTGTCTTCTGCTTGCCTTTTCCTCCATACTTCTTCGGTCTCTTTTCTGGGTGTTGTCTCCAATAGTGATCATCATCGTGACCTTCCTTTTCGCAGTGATTGCAATACGACCTTTCTCCTTCTTTGGCTGCTGCCATTTTCTTCTCCTTTCCTTTCCATTTCACTTTAGATTTGCCATTGGGAGGTTTGAATGGTGGTTTTCTGGAATGATCATCTCTTTCATTTGTGTCCTTGTTCTCAATATGAATTGCCTTTACGCTGGCTGAGTCAATAATGGTTGGTTCAAACAATAATAATGAATTCCTAATGTAACTATGTAGCAATCCAATGTACATAGTTACTACTTGAGGTGTATCAAGTGCAATACCCAAATTAAGTGCTTGCTTTCTAAACTCCTTTGTAAAACTCTGAACATATTGACCTTTGCTTTGCCTTAAATATTGCCAATTCATTAATGCTTTTTGCTTGTAACCCAAAGGATAAAATTGTTCCTTTAACGCAACAATAAAATTAGGCCATGAGGAAAAGAGGTTAACAAAATTCTTACTGCTTTGCAATTTGCTCTCTCACCAAATGAGAGCGGTGTTGCTCAGCCGTAGAGAGGTCAGCTGAATCTTTACCTCATCCTCCATGATCCGCTGAATCCTGCAGTAGATCTCAATTTTCCTAATCCAATTATTAATATTTTCTACATTACTTTCACCATTAAACATGGGGAGATCAAATTTGAAATCTAATTTAAAGAAAGCTTTCTTAGATTCATCCCTTGAATTTCTATGATTATGGTGGTGAGAGGAAGAAGAAGGGGGGGGTTCTTCTCCACCATTTCCATGCGCTGAACCTTGTTCTTATGGTTTTCTCTCTTCTGCTTTCTCCAGCCTTGAAAGCAACTGACCTACATTCATTACCATTGAATAAAAGGTCTTGTAGAAATTTTGCTCCTATTCAAGATGAGCCTCTTCATCTACCATGTTTCTCCTTCGATGTGCACTCCCCGCTTCGAGATAGAAAGGCTCTAGTTCCCCTTCGCCCCTTCGGAGCTTGTTTCGTGTTAGCATACAAAATACAATTCACATCTAAAAAGACCTGCTCTGATACCACTTGATTTAGGGATCTTTTGCTTATAGATGTATGAAAAGAATCACGTGTGAAAATTGTAGCTTAACATAGAAATTTAATGTGCACATGAGAGAAGAAGAAGAAACACGTAAATCATGAAAAGAAGACAACAAGACTTGATAACGGAACACATCCAACTTGGACTATGTCTCTAGGCCCTGCTCAATCAATGGGGAGGCCTTCATTCATTAAATGGCATGACAAAGCAGAATATAATCACCAGTTACATAAAAGGAGGCTTATACCTCCATTCTGGAAAATGGTTGAGAAATGAAGAACTCAAATGGAGAAGCAGATAGCACCACTGCGTCTATGGCATCGAGAAGGGAAGAAACCATATAAAACTTGTCTAATTCAGACAAAATGAACTTTCACCCTTCCTGTAGGCTCTGCCTCGAACTACGTGCACAAAATCCTCTCCCCCATACTTTTCCATGTCCATGGGGCTTTATAACACTGGTTTTTTACAATTTCTTCTTAAATTGGGGATCAATTTTTCAGAATAAAAGTTGTTTAGATGGAAGGATCTGCGGTAGCAACAAAACCCAAAAAATGGCCTTTTTCCGCTCAAAGCAATAATACACAAAAACATTGAAAAACTCGACCGAAATCCTTTTACCTGGACTTCAAATTTTATAAAATTGGGTCTATAAACCCATCAGGTCCAACCCTTTATCACTGTCAACATATCACGTTGTCCTTGGCCATTGTAGCGAGGGATCTTCGAATGTCGATCGTCGATCACTATCGGCAGATCACATCGCCATATCGCACTTATAATGGCCCAGGGCTTCTTTCCTTTGGATCCGTTGATTGCCGATATGTCGATCTGCCGGTCACTGATATGCCAATCCGCCAATCACTGATATCGTACCTTGCATATCGGATCGGCGGGGTCGATGCCTTTTGCTCCTCTGATCGACGATGCCTACCTTAAGTAGCTGAAATTGCATTTCGCTGATCGGGGGTTCCTTCCACCTGGCATTAGGTCTGCCCGTTAGACTCCTTTGATTGTGATTTTCCTTATAAGGCTTAAAACCCAATTTTTTAGAGAAAATGCTTGATTTTCCAAAGGAAGAAAGGCAGAGTCTTTTGGTGATAACTTCACCATCCAGACTCAGATTGGAGTTTTGTTTGCACTATTGGAATCAGGGCGATGAGCACTTCGATCTGATGTCGAGGTACTTGCTTTTGTGCCACATTGAATTTTGAGCTTTTCCATGCCATTGTGTCTGAAGATCCACTTGGATCACAACTGCATTGAATTTCATGTACGGTTCTACATTCTCTTCGTTACCTGCATCTCGAGGTCTTACTCACTTCTTATCCCACTTTCATTTAGTTTTTTCATTCTCTTTCCAATCATACTTAGGCTTAGAATTACATTTAGACTGCTCATAACAATGTTTCAACTTCCTAATTACTTCCTCCAATGACTGATGATCATCATCCTCAATCTGATCTTGAAATATTAATGGAAATCCACTAACAAATATTTGAAACTTCGTCCTCTCATCCTTAAGATATGGTACAAATCTCAACAACTCCAAAAAATTAGTCATGTACTCTTTGTCTATCATATATCCCATATTAAATTCATACAACTCCTTAGCCTTACATTCATAGTATCTCTCTAATGAATAATTATTCCTTAAAAGTTTCTTGCATTCATGCCAACTCAACTCCTTTGTCTTGATAACTCTAACATGCTTCAAATCTTCCCACGAGATGCCTACTTTCCCTTTGAGACTGAAAATAACTATACTGGCATTCATGTTCTTTGAATAATCATGCAATAGGAGGCTTGGCTTTCTTGAACTCATCTGGAAAGAACTGTTTCTCACTCATCCGATAATGATGATAATGGTGATGACCACGTTGTCTCTCTGATCTAGAACTGGAATAGAACCCATAACCACTACCTCTCCTATCAGGTGTATCCATCCATCTTCCACCTCTGACTATGACATCATTGTTTGACTTGTGTCCTCCATGAGACCTAATACCATATGCCATATTTGGCCTTTCCTCTTGTCCATAACTGATTCGTGGTTGTCCCTGTCTTTGTAAATATGATAAGCTCTTAAGGATCACTGCATTGACCTCTGATTTATTTTCTTGTGCTCTAGGAAGCCTTTCCTATGACTCAATTATTCTATCAGTATTCGCCTTACAAATTCTGATCTCTTCCTTTAAACTTCACAAGGTATCTTCTACGGTAGCAGAGTAATCATCTCTTTGTTGTTCAATTGATCCATAAGGAGAGTCACGTCAACTAAGATCCACCATATTTCTTCTCATATCTGATATTCTTCCCGCATGCATACCATGTTGGATAAACAAAGTATAAAAATGATCAACCAGAGTGTTCGTCCAACCCGTCTCCAAGTACTAGTCACTCAACCCACCAAGGGCTCCAAAGCATTTGTCCCTACCTAGGCTCTAGGACTAGTAACTCAACCCAAGTTTTTTTAGGGCTTCTAGATAATTTGTTCCAACCCACATCCATAAGGAATATGAGCACCAACTACAAAACAATCAAGAGGAAAAAACCCCACAACACCATGGTTATCTAGGAAATGACAAGGAAAGGCTAAAACCACTGTCAATCCAGGAAAATATCCATGACAATGACAACACATAACCAGGAAATCACATGCATATACCATGCATACTAAAATCAACAAGGAAATCACACACACAACCTATTACTTACAAAGCAATCTAGTTGTAGTTGTTGATCCAATTGTTCCCCTGCACCTTCCTTCTTTCTCCAATCCAAGTGAATGATAAAGTTCTCCAAGAATTCTCCAAGAGTGCTCCAAGATTTCTCCAATTGTGCAAGAGTATGAGAGAATGATAGAATGGAAGAGAGCTCCAAAACTAAACTGACAAAAGGTTGTGAACTGGTCCTCATAAGCCTTTTTATCATTGAGGCCTATATTTTCTTCATTTCCATTCAATTTTCCTTCAATTTCCCTCTCATGAAAATATGTGACTCTTCATCTCCCTTTCCTCCTATTTTCCTTTATTTCATAAATAAAATGTTAATTATTGCCACTTTGCCTCTGCCAATGACTTTGTCAATTTACATAGTCATAAATTGAGTGGCACCTGTCATTATGTTTTTCCCAACATTCAGGTTGGAATACATGCCCCATGACCTTAGTCTTATTTTATTTACATGAAAAACAACTAGGGGTTGTTACATTTTGTTTGAAGAAGCCTACAACCAAGCGAGTGAAGGCTAGGAGATAGGTTGTTACCTTTTGCTGAAAGAGAAGACCAATTTTTATATTTTTAAACTTCGTGAAGTGAAACTAGAGTAACAAACTCCATAAGAATTGAAGCAGGTGTTACTAATGAACCACAAAGGCATTTTATATGAATATTCGAAGTTCATCATTTATTCTCTAAAGTGTGGGTCTCCCAAATCTAAAGCCACAATAAAGGTTTTTTTTTTTTTTTTGATACATGGGTCTCCCAAATCTAAAGCGAGAGTAAAGTTTTTTTCTAATGCACGGGTCTTCCAAATCATATGGAGGAAGAGACCACCATGCTCTTGCATAGAAAGAATGTGTAATGGAGATAGTAAACTTACATGACTAGGATTTTTGTGGATTAATCATAAAACCCCATGTCGAAAAGTGTGATGACAAGTCTGCAAAGCACACAACATGCTTTTTGAAAAGGGAGTGTTTTTGAAGTCTTCAACAATACAATCGAGGGTAGGCAACAATGAAACGTGCATTAGCCACACAATTTTCCAAATTCCACAACCTCTAGCATCTAGCCTCGAGTTAAAATCAAGCCCAACGTCAAAGGTGAATCACGAAAAGCATAAGGTGTAAGGCACATTATAATAGTTATCTTCGTAAGGCTTTCAATTTGAAAACCTATTTTTACTCTTTTATATTATTGGAAAGATGGGTCTTAAATATTCATGAAATACATTTAGCCACAAGAATTTTATGGTATAAATTTTTTTCATTTCAATTTGTGGTTGGGGTGAACGTTTTTCTTTTAGATTTTTAAAAAAATGGGTTCAATTTTTTTTAAAGGGCCTTCATTGACTATTCTTTTCAAAAATGACCAAAGACATTCATTTTATCTTTAAGAGGGTCTATTAATAAAATGGGGACATTATTCAGATCATTTGTGAGCATTGTGATATATTTTTTTAAATGGGATTTGCGAATGTTTTTATCAAAGTGTTTCCCTTATTGAGATATTGTAGACACGTCTATTTTGTGGAAGCTGAGCAACAGAGAACCCACCACAGAGGAATTTTTACTGCAGGAAACTACTATGTTTGCAAGTCGATGTGCTTCTTGAGCTATGGTTACCCAACACTTACCAAATGGAAAAATCCAAGAGGATGAGAAAGTCATAGCAACAAAAAGAGTTATTTCAGATCTCTTTGAACAAGTTGGATGAAAAAAGGAAAAAGAATTCCTTCTCATTAAAATTCTTAAAGGAATGCATAGGTGATAGCATTCTTCCCCTCATTACAGATGAAATTATAGCAAGGAGGCCCTTGAGATCAAATCTACAAAGAGATGAAGAGTTTGGTGAATCCCACTTGAAAGTGGATGACAATGATGATCACGAAGAATTTGAAAAAGAAGTAGAGAAATAGCATACAGATGCTCCTCAATCCCACTGTGCATAGCCACAAGTGGATGAAAATCAAGTGAATCCAACAATAGAGCTTGCAGATGACAAAGAAGTTTCTATTTGATCAGCCAGTGTTATGGTGAATCCAACAATTAAATTTGTTGATGTTAAATTTTTATGAAGATCAACTCGCTAATGATGAATTATTGCATATGATGCAACAAAAACATCTTATTTATAGACTTCTATTTGGTGAGAAAATGCCACTTTGGTATGAAAACCAAGTGGAAGACAACCTCTTTGAAGTAGCCGAGGTTCGTAAAAAAGTGGAAGTGTGAAAAGTAGGTAAGAAAGCATAATAGGAGAAAACTCTCATTGCAGAGCAGAAAGAACAAAATCGATCTGGTTATGAAAATTTCTTTAAAATTAACCTTGATTTTAAATGTGAAGATGTTAGCGACAACTAGGAAGAAGCAACAACATTTGGAGATGAATTATGTTGGAAATAACACTTAGAGGGGGGGGTGAATCAATGTTATCAAATCGAACACTTTTTCATTTTCATACTCAGATACATATACGCTACTTTTGTTAAGGGAACCCTCTTGTACACGCAACTGTGTTTAATGCAACTAGCATATATCTAGTAAGCTTATGATTCAGTTAGTTGATATTCAATGAGCGCATCAAAACATTATTAAACATATTTACAGTAAACGGGTGCAGTAAAAACATAACAGATCATCATACATAAGAAGCACACATGAACACCATGATATAAGGTGGAAACCCAATGTGGGTGAAAACCACCTGCTACAATTTGTCTCTATCTTCCATTAATAAGAAACTTCTTCTTACAATATCTCTGTACTGGAGCAGTCTTATACCAGTACGCAGGCTTCTACCTGTAGAAGGCTACAACCTTCTCTCGTTTTCCAGTTTCTACTGGAAGGGAGCTACAACGCCCTTGGCTTTTGTACTAGCTGATCCATTTACTAGTATGTAGGTGCCGGCCTACTGAAGGCTCCAACCTTCACTTGTTTTCTAGCTGCTATTGGAAGGGAGCTCCAACCCCCTCGCTCTTGTACTGGTCAATATGTTTAGCAATATGTAGGCACTGACCTACTGAAGGCTACGATCTTCTTTCTTCCTCCAGGGACCACATTTCATAAATTTTCATACTGGATACTCCTGAAGCACAACACCATAATCTAAAGGACAAATTTCATCCAATTTTCATACTAGACCCATCAACAACATTGAAGCACAAACTCAATCACCATTGCAAAACACCCATCAACTACACCTGCATCACCGATCTCTGAATCACCCAATACTTAAACACAGAACAGACAACAAAACTCTGCAACAATAACCAGATCCAACTGCAACTTCAAATATCTTATCTCATAATGTATACGCTACTATGATGAACCAAACTAGTGTACATACGCGCTTTTACCAAAGCCAAGCCACGTACAGATCTGCAAATATTTACTCATAATTTTACAGTTGTTCTAGACATCAGTCATACCCAGATCATAACATTCATACAATAAAACATGCGTCAATAATTCAGATATAGTCTATCCATGATCAAACCACATAATGATAATACATTCCAAGCCTCATGATCTTGATCCATCATCCATCATCAACCGCATAGGTGCATCCTTGATTCAGATCAAGCTAAGCATCACAAACCCATAACTAGCATACTATATCTCACACTTCATCAGATATTCAATCCTTGCCCACTACCCCTCTTGGCCTAATGATCTTCTCCTTATATAGATTTATGCCTCTCTCAATACCATGGTCCAAAACCATGTAGAACCAATACCTTGGACCCAATACCTGGGGTCAACACTTCGAACCAAATACCATGGACCAATACCAAAATACCATGGACCAAAACTTAGTTTTCCAACATGTACGCACATTTCCTTCTATGAACCTGCGTGTGTACGTATACGCACCTTTTGTTCAGCTCACCCACGTGTATACACACTTTCATCAAAGTTAACCTGCATATACCTTTCTCTTAACCTACTGTGCTATGATCTATCATTTGTTTGAGTTTCCATCAAGGACAATACCTGTATCATACCTCTGAGTGAGTTGCCATCAAGGACAACACATGTATCATAATGCAAACAATTTCCCCCTTTGGACTTGATGGCAACCACCACACCAAGTCACTCTCCCCCTTTGACATCAAGCGCAAAGGGTAGACCAAGAAGTTCTCTCCCTTGGCATACCTTTTGTTTTCCATACTCCCCCTGAGTACCTTCTAAAATCTCTGATTGAGCTCCCCCTTTGTATATGCCAAGATGCACCAATATGTCCATGCTCCCCCTGAGCACATGCAAGGTCTGCAAAAGCATAACATGACTCTATAGATACATCAATCTCCCAACCATGTGGGAATACACAAATGTTAATACATGACTCAACAATAAGAACCATTACATCATCCATCCCATGCATAGTGGGGTAAAAAAAAAACATGATATGAATCACAAGGACCAAGGACCTAAACATGACCATGATAGTTATCAGAAACTATCATACACCATATGATCTACACCATAAGCATCTTAACCTGCAATCCATTCTCTTGGTCAATCAAAAATCATTAGCAAGATGTGTCAATAAGCATCATCACCAAGGATTTCTAACCATAATGCCAACAATGCATTATTCAAAGCATATGCTCCCCCTGAGCCTGTGCCAACCATCATATACCACTACAAAATCATTTCTTGGGTTTGTTCTGCTACTTTTCTTCAGATATCCATATATGCGACTATGCAGCCTATAACTCACGTATATACGCGACTTGTCTTCATGAAACCTGCATATGAGATTCCACACTTTCAGCTTCCTCTGAGTCTGTCATGTCTGTGTACTCTGCTATGCCACATATTTCTGGTTGTACTTCATTTTTCTTCCATATCTTCAACTATGATGATGTTTTCTCCTTTTCGTATGGTGCCCAAAATCTTCTCCTGCATTCCTTTGCTATGTGTCCAAGCTTGTTACATGCATACCATCTTACATGCTTCATATTCCTTCTGTAGCAATCAATAGCTTTGTGTCCAAACATATTTCAAGAAAAGCAATATCCCTTAAAGTACCTGGAACGTGATGATCTTTCTATGTGATGGTCTTGAACCATTCTACTTCTGCATCTGGGTGCAACATGTCCAAGATTATGACATACATAACATTCAACATTATTTATCGGAGGATATAATCGTCTATCACTTCCATAGTTAGGAGCAAAAGATATTCTTTGAGGAATTTCTTTCCTTGGATGTTGACGGGGTTGTCTTCTCATCTCCTTGTTGAGCATTTCAGATTTCTCATTAGAGTTCCTTGCCTGATCCTGTGAGCTAGATTCACCTTCAACAAATTCATAAAAAACAAGACCAGTTTTGATAGCAGGCGACCTTTGACTACTAAGAAAATCATCCAAAATCTTAGTACTGTCTTGAAATCATAATAGTTTATCCTTTTCTTCTAATTTACCTTTCAAGATATTTACCTCAACCTGATGTTGTTCTTCCTTTTCCAGACATTTCTTCTTCAAAATTTCTTCAAACTTTCTTCCTTCTTCCATTTGTTGCCTTAGTTTGAGAATCTCCTTTTCTTGTTCTTCATTCAGTTCCTATAGCATTTGACGAACTCTGAAGGCACATTCCAGCTAATCTTTTAAGTTGATAATTTCTTCTTTGAGGGAACTCTCCCTTTTGCTAGGTAGATCTTGTTGATCTCTTATTTTATCTGATGCTTCATTTGCTTGTTCATCTTCAATCTGAGGTGATTCAAGATCTGAATACATGCTTCCACTCAATGGCAAGCTATCATTATTCCTTTGAGCTATCTTCTTCTTTTGACACGCTTTCTTTCCCATTGTTCTACAAATCTCCTTCAAGCGATCAAGCTTCTACCAAAGGACCTGCTCTGATACCAATTGTTGGAAATAATACTGAGAGGGGGGTGAATCAGTATTATCAAATCGAACACTTTTTCATTTTCATACTCAAATACATATACGCTACTTCTGTTAAGGGAACCTGTGTGTACACGCAACTGTGTTTAATGCAACTAGCGTATATTCAATAAACTTATGATTCAGTTAGTTGATATTCAATGAGTGCATCAGAACATTATTAACCATATGAACAGTAAATAGGTGTGATAAAAATAGAACAGATCATCAAACATAAGAAGCACACTTGAACACCATGATATAAGGTGGAAATCCAATGTGGATGAAAACCACCTGCTGCAATTCGTCACTATCTTACTTTAATAAGAAACTTCTTTTTACAATATTTCTATACTAGAGCAGTCTTATACCAGTACACAGGCTTCTACCTTTAGAAGGCTACAACCTTCTCTCGTTTTCCAGTTTCTACTGGAAGGGAGCTACAATCCCCTTAGCTCTTGTAGAAGCTAATCCATTTACTAGTACGTAGGCACCAGCCTACTAAAGGCTCCAACCTTCACTCATTTTCCAACTGCTACTGGAAGGGAGCTCCAACCCCTTGGCTCTTGTACTGGCCAATATGTTTACCAGTAAGTAGGCGACGGCCTACTGAAGGCTATGATATTCTTTCTTCCTCCAAGGACCACGTTTCATAAATTTTCATACTGGATACTCCTGAAGCACAACACCATAATCTGAAGGCCACGTTTCATCCAATTTTCATACTAGACCCATCAACAACATTGAAGCACAAACTCAATCACCATTGCAAAACACCAATCAACTACACTTGCATCACTGATCTCTGAATCACCCAATACTGAAACACAAAACAGACAATAGAACTCTACAACAATAACCAGATCTAACTGCAACTTCAAATATCTTATCTCATAATGTATACGCTACTATGATGAACCAAACCGATGTACATACGTGCTTTTACCAAAGCCAACCCGTGTACAGATCTGCAAATATTTACTCATAAATTTGCAGTTGTTCCAGACATTAGTCATACCTAGATCATAACATTCATACAATAAAACATGCATCAATAATTTCGATCTAGTCTATCCATGATCAAACCACATAATGATAATACATTCCAAGCCTCATGATCCCGATCCATCATCCATCATCAACCTCATAGGTGCATCCTTGATTCAAATCAAGCTAAGCATCACAAACCCATAACCAGCATACTATATCTCACACTTCATCAGATATTCAATCCTTGCCTACTACCCCTCTTGGCCTAATGATCTTCTCCTTATATAGGTTTAGGCCTCTCTCAATACCATGGTCCAAAACCATCTAGAGCCAATACCTTGGACCCAATACCTGGGGTCAACACTTCGGACAAAATACCATGGACCAATACCAAAATACCGTGGACCAAATACCACAGACCAAAACTTAGTTTTTCAACATCTACATGCATTTCCTTTTGTGAACCTAGTTGTGTACGTATACACACCTTTCTTTTAGATCACTTGTGTGTATACACACTTTCATCAAAATCAACCTGCGTATACCTTTCCCTTGACCTACTGTACTATGATCTATCATTTGTTTGAGTTGTCATCAAGGACAATACCTATATCATACCTCTGAGTGAGTTGTCATCAAGGACAACACCTGTATCATAATGCCAACAAATATATTTCCTTGAAGCATGGCTCGCAACACCATATTTTGATAACGTCTGCATTGAAGTTGCAGAAATGAAATTTGAAGACAACTTGGATGATTAAAACATTAATGAAATTTTCATGTATTAGACTCCAAAAGAGATCGTTTTTTATTATAGACCTACATTGCAGCCAAATATTGGTGATAAAAACCACACAATAGAAGATGACATGTGGTAGAAGTCCAAATACAAGGGCCCTATATTTGAACAAGTATATAATGTGCATGGAAAACCTGGAACAATGGAAGAGATGCACCTAAAGCTGAAATTTGAAGCCTACAAGAAAAAGAAAATGTTGAAGCAATTCATAGGCTACAGGATCTGGAAGAAAAGAAAAAGAAAAGGAAATTTTAGCTGATGTTAATTTTTTAAAGTTGTACGTGTAGCTGAGACTCAAACCAATAAGCATCTTAATTTAAATTTTTGTGGTTGTAATTAAGGGGGAGTGTTGTAGAATCTAATTCCAACCACCTGCTAGGGGTCATAACAATAAATCTAGGTGTTATAGTTAGTTTTATTTTAGTCCAGTTTTGTTGAGTCTCACTCCAGTCATTTATTATTATTGTCTCCTATGTAATCTATTTAGTTGTTGAGAATATCAAGAAGGGCACTCTGCTCCACATTTTTCAATATTTAACATGGTTTCAGAGCTCTTCTTACAATAGAATCCCTAAGAGACTATCAAAGAACATGAGAAAATGTGAGGCAGTCATGGGAAGCCTCCACTGTTTGGAGAAGCCTACGACCAAGCCAGTGAAGGCCAAGAGATGGATTTTTTCCTTCTTCTAAAATAGAGGCCAAAATTTCCTTTTAAAATTTTGTGAAGTGCAATTGGAGTAATGCACTCTAAAACCATTGAAGAAGGTGTTACTAATGCATCACAAAAATGTTCGTTGTGAAGAGTAAAAGTTCACTGCTAATTTCTTGAAGTGCAGGTCTTCCAAATTTGAAGCAACAATAATGTTTTTTTTTCTTCTTCTTTTGAAAAGTGGGTCTTCCAATTCATATGGAGGAAGAGACCATCACACCTCATGTAGAGAGAGAAAGCGCAATGGGAATGGTAAACTTGCATGACTAGGATTTTCGTGGATTAATCACTCCCCCTTGTGTCAAAAAGTGCGATGACAAGTCTAAAAAGCACACAACACAGTTTTTGAAATGGGAGTTCTTTTGAAGTTCGTAGTAACACATTCCAAGGAACACAACAATGAAATATGCTATTAGAGAAATTTTGATCTCTAAAATAGGCCTCCTAAGGAATATTATAATAATATTGGAAATAATAAAACAAGATTAGATGACATCATCAAATTTTAGAGGGAAAAAGGGAAACAACTGTTTTTTCAACTCATATTTTTAACTTATCTCCCTATAGTTTTACTCAAATTTTGAGTGTGAGCACTCGTTGATGTAGAATTTTATTCCTCATCCAATGATTATCCATGTTGCATAATTTCCATAGACCCTGCTACACGAAAAATGAAAAATACATGAAAAAATGTGATTGCAATCATGTTTTTCATGTATTTCTCATTTTTCATGTATTTCTCACTTTTCATGTATAAATTCCATTGAAAGTATGCAACATGGGTACTCCTTAGATGAGGAATTGAATTCCACGTTTAATAAGTGGTGCCACTCAAAATTTGAGTAAAACCATAGGGAGATAAGTTCAAAATACGAGTTGAAAAAGTAGTTTTTTTTTTTTTACTTTTTTACTCTAGAAATGGTGAATCATTCCCATGGTTGACATCATTATATTGAATCCTATTAGTTCTTTTAAAGTTTATTTTAGTTGTACATTTTTTTTTGAGCCTCATTTTATAACTCAAAATTTCTCTTATGATTAGCGGCACAAAATTGTAAATTCTACATCTTGCAACCTCGATTTAAAAGTGAGCCCAAAGTCAAATGTGAATCACAAAAATCATATGGTGTAAGGCACATTATAAAAGGTATCATCATAATGGTTTCACTTTGAAAACCAAATTTTAATCCCTTACACTATTCGAACAGTAGGTCTAATATATTCGAGAAATACATTGAGCCACAAGACTTTTATGGTATAAAATCCTTGCATTTCAACTTATGGTTGTGGTGAAATTATCTATTCTAATATTTAAAAAAAAGGGTCTCATTAATTTTTTTTAGAAGGGGCTTTGTTGATTGTTCTTTTCAAAAAGGACAAAAAACATTCATTTTCTTTAAGAGTGTATATTAAAAAAGCAAAGGGGCATTATTCATATGAGTTATGACCATTGCGATATATTTTTTAAAAAAGGGGGTTTGTGAATGTTTTTATTAAAGAGTTCCCATTGTAAATAATTTGTAGACATGCCTATTTTATGGAAGTTGAGCAGCTGAGAGGCATTTTTATTGCAGAAAACGGCTATGTCTACAAGTCAATGTGCTTGTTGAGTTGTAGTGATCCAAAAATTAGCAAATGGGAAAATCCAAGGGGCTGAGAAAGTAAAAGGAACAACAAGAGTTGTTTCAAATCAATTTGAATGAGTTTAAAGAAAAAGGATAAATAATTCCTTCACATTAAAATGCATAAAGGAATGAGTATTTGATAGCATTCTTCCCCTCATTACAGATACAAAGACAACCAAGGAGGCCTTGGATACCCTTGAGCATGGGGGCTTCACTTGGGGAGAAATACCAGACCACATCCATTCATATTGGGGGATATATATTGAGGAAAAATGACATAATATATTGAGCATATAATAGGGTGTAAATTGTTTGTATATGTTGTGTATAAAAAATGGAACTCAAATGTAATGAAAATATATAAAGGGGTATAACAAAATGTTAATGAAAAAATGGATACCTATAATATCTAGTGAAAGTAGGTGTTCTTTAAATTGGGAAGGTGTATTGGGTTTGTAATTGTACAGGGTTAATTAAAGTGATTTTTAGAAGTATTTTCCAATATGTAGTCAAATTAGGGCTATTGTTTAGTATACCATGAACACATATGTTGTGTTAGAGGCTTATTGAGTGAAGCCCAAGTGCCCTTGAGAGAAGTTTTGGTCTAAGAGAAAGTATTCCAATTGAAGATGAAGATGGATCTATAGTAGCAGATCTATAGAGAGATGAAGATTTTGGTGCATCACACTTGAAAGTGGATGAAAATGATGACAGTGAAGAATTTACAGAAGAAGAAAAGAAAGAACACACAGGTGCTCCCGAATCCCATTATGCACAACAACAGGTGGATGACAATCAAATGAATCCAATAATAGAGCTTAGTGATGATAGAGAAGCTATCTTTGGAGCATCTAGTGTTATGATGAATCCAACAATTACATTTGTTGATGTTAACGTTGACGAATACCATTTGGCTAATGATGAATGGTTTCATATGATGCAGCAAAAACATCTTATTGATCAACTACTATTTGGAGGGAAAATGCCACTTGGGCCTAAAAAACAAGTGGAAAACAACCTCTTTGCAATATTCGAGGTTCATAAAAAGGTGGAAGCGAAAAAGGTATAGAAGGAAGCAGAAGAGGAGAAAGCTCTCATTGTGGAGAAAAAGGAAGAAAATCGATCAGGTTTTACAAATATTTTTAAACTTAACCATGATTTTGAATGTGTAGATGTTAGCAAAAACTAGGAAGAAGAAACAACATGAGAAGATCAATTAAGGTTCCTTCAAGCATGGCTTGTGACACCATGTTTTGATTAAGTCTATTGAAGTTGCAGAAATGAATGTTGAAGACAACTTGGATGATGAAAACATTAATCAAATTTTCATGTATTGGAGTTGTGAAGAGATAATTTTTTACCATAGACCTATGTTGGAGCAAAATAGTGATGATGGAAAACACACAATAAAAGATGAAATGTGGTATTTGTCCACATACAAACCTACTTTTGAAAAAGTACAGGACATACATGGATAACCTAGACCAATGGAAGAGATGCACTACAAATTGAAATTTGAAGCCTACAAAAAAAGGACAAAAAGTTGAAGAAATTCAGGGGCTATGGGATTAGAAAGAACAGGAAAAGAAAATGAAATTTTACTTGATGTCAATTTTTTTAAATTGTAAGGCTAGCTAAGATTCAAACCAACAAACATCTTAGTATAAATTTATGTTGTTGTGATTAATAGGGAGTGTTGGAGAAACTAATTCCAACCACCTGTTAGAGGTCATAATAATCCATTTAGGTGTCATAGTTAGTTTGAGTTTAGTCTCGTTCGGTTGCATTCTATTTGAGTCCCAGTCCAATGATTTATTATTGTTTCCCCCTATGTAATCTATTTAGTTGTTGAAAATATTGAGAAGGGAATTAAGCTCCACATTTTTCAATCTTCAACATGGTATCAGAGCTCGATATGCATAAGACTCCTTGAGAGAGCAACAAAGAATGTGAGAGAATGTGAGATAATTGTGAGAAGCCTCCATTTTTCAAAAAAACCTATGACCAAGCTAGTGAAGGACAAGAGATAAATTGTTGCCTTCCGATGAAAGAGAAGGCTATTTTTTTTTCATGAAGTGAAACCAAAGTAACACACTCAAAAATCATTGAATTAGGTGTTACTAATGCACCAAAGAATCGTTCAATGTGAAGAATCAAAGTTCATAATTTATTTCCTAAAGTGTGGGTCTTCCAAATTTGAAGCAGCTGTAAAGTTTGTTTTATCAAGCATGGGTCTTCCAAATCATATGGAATAAGCTACCATCACATCCCTATAGAGAGAGAAAGTGCAATGGAGATGATAATCTTACATGGCTATGATTTTGGTGTATTAATTGTACCCCACTGTGTCGAAAAGTGAAATGACAAGTTTGGAAAGCACGCAACACGATTTCTGAAAAGGAAGCGGTTTTGAAGTCTAGGGCATGAAACAATGAAATTTTCATTAGTGGTACATAATTCCATATTTTGCAATCCCCACCTTGTAGATAAAAATGAGCCCAAAGTCAAAGGTTAGTCACGAAAATCATATGGTGTAAGGCACATTATAACAGGCATCATCGTAAGGCTTTGACTTTGAAAACTAATTTTTACTCCCTTATAAATTGGAATGGTGGATCTGATATATTCATGAAATACATTCAGCCACAAGACTTTTACAACAGGAAAATATTTGCATTTCAACTTGTGGTTGTGGTGAAAGTTTTTTTTTTAAGATTTGGAAAAAAGGGGGCTCATGTAATTTTTTTTTTAAATGCGTTTCGTTGATTGTTATTTACAAAAAAGACAAAAGCCATTGATTTCCTCTTTAAGAAGGTCTATTAAAAAAAAATGTATTATTCATATTAGTTGTAAGGATTGTGATATTTATAGAAAAATGGGATTTGTAAATGTTTTTTATCAAAGAATTTCCCTTGTAAATAATTTGTAGACACATCTGTTTCATGAAAGCTCAGCAGCAGAGAAGTCACTACAAAAGCTTTTTTATTGAATGCAATTGTTATGTCTGCAAGTTGATGTTCTTTTTGAGTTGTAGTTAGCCAACACTTAGCAAATGGGAAAATCCAAGTCTAAGAGAGTCAAAGCAACCACAAGAGCTATTTCAAATCTATTTGAATAAGTTGGATGATAAAAGGGAAAAATAATTCCTCCACATTAAAATTCATAAAGGAATGCATAGATAATAACATTCTTCCCCTCATTGTATATGGAAAGATATCCAAGGAGGCTTCAGATACCCTTGAGAGGATTTTTGGTGTAAGATCCAGTATTCAAGTTGAAGAACAAGGTGGATCTATAGTAACAGATCTATAGAGAGACGAAGAGTTTGGTTAATCCCACTTGAAACTGGATGACAATGATGACTGTGAAGAAATTACAAAATAAGTAGAGAAAGAGCACAATGGTTCTCCTGAATCCCACTGTGCACAACCACAAGTGGATGAAACTAAATTGAATCTGAAAATAGATCTTATTGATGATAGAGAAGCTCCCATTGGAGCAACCAGTATTATGGTGAATCCAACAATGAAATTTGTTGATGTTAGCTTTGATGAAGATCAATTGGATAATAATGGATGTTTGCATATGATGTAACAAAAACATCTTATTGATAAACTAATATGTGGTGAGAAAAGGAAATTTGGGTCCAAAAACCAAGTGGAAGACAACCTCTTTGAAGTAGTCGAGGTTCATAAAAAATTGGAAGTAACAGAGGTAGAGAAGGAATCACAAGAGAAAAAATATTTCATTGCAGAGCAGAAAGAATAGAATCAATCTAGTTTTGAAAATAATTTTGAACTTAAAATTTATTTATAATGTGTGGATTTTAGCAGCAACTAGGAAGAAGCAACGACATTTGAAGATGAATTAAGGTTCCTTGAAGAATGGCTTGCAACACCATGTTTTGATAAAGTATGCATTGAATTTGCAGAAATGAATGTTGAAAGAAACTTGTATGATGAAAACAATAATGAAATTTTCATGTATTGGAGTCTTGAAGAGATAATTTTTTATTATAGACCTATGTTGCAATAGAATATTAATGATGAAACAAACAAAATTGAAGATGATATGTGGCAACAATCACCATACAAGCCTACTTTTGAACAAGTAGAGGAAATATATGGAAAACCTGGAATAATGGAAGAGATGCGCGAGAAACTAAAATTTGAAGCCTACAACAAAAAGAAAAAGTTGAAGCAATTAAGAGGCTACAAAATCTATAAGAAAACAAAAGAAAATGAGATTTTTAGTTGATGTCAAATTTTTCAAATTATGAGCCTAGATGAGACTTAGACTAGCAAGCATCTTTGTTTAAATTTTTGTGGTTGTAATTAAGGGAGAGTGTTGCAAAAACTAATTCCAGCCACTTGCTAGGTATCATAATAGTCAATCTGGGTGTCATAGTTAGTTTTAGTTTAGTTGAGCTCAATTGAGTTCTAGTTGAGTCTCACCGTAGTCATTTATTATTGTTGTCTCCTATGTTATCTATTTAGCTATTGAGAATATTGAGAAGGGAAATTTGCACCACATTTTTCAATATTTAACATGGCATCAAAATTGATATGCATAAGACTCCTTTAAAGAGAAACAGAACATGTGCGAATATGAGGCAGACGTACGAAGCCTCCCCTGTTTAAAGAAACTGACAACTAAGCCACTAAAGGGCAAGTGGTGACTTATTTCATTCCACTAAAAAAAAGGGTTGATTTTTTTTTCTTTTTTCTTTTCATGAAGTTCAACAGAGTAACTCACTCTAAAGACATTGAAGTAGATGTTACTAACACACTAAATAATCATTCACTGTAAGGAGTCAAACTTCACTATTTACTTCCTGAAGCGTTGGTCTTCCAAATCTGAAGCAACGGTAAAGTTGTCTTCAACCCTTCAAAGAGGTTATCTTCCACCCTTCAAAGACAACCGAGGAGGCTTGGGATACCCTTGAGAGTATTTTTGGTGTAAGGTGGAGTATTCAAGTTGAAGATGAAGGTGGGTCTATTGCAAAAAATCTAGAGAGACATGAAGAGTTTGGTGAATCCCACTGTAAAGTGGATGACAATGACGACTGTGAAGTATTTGTAGATGAAGCAGAGAAAGAACACATATATACTCCTTAATCCCATTGTGCACATCCACAAGTGAATGAAAATTAAGTGAATCTAACAATAGAGCTTGTTGATGATAGATAACCTTTCATTGGAGTAGCCAATTTTATGGTGAATTCAACAATAAAAATTTTTGATGTTAACTTTCATGAAGACCAGTTGGCTAATGATGAATGGTTGCATATGATGCAAAATAAAAATATTATTCATAAGCTATTTTTTGGTGAGAAAAGGCCATTTGGGTCTAAAATCCTAGTGGAAGACAACCTCTTTGAAGCAACCTATGTGCATAAAATTTTGGAAGTGAAAAAGGCAGCGAAGGAAGGGAAAGAGGAGAAAGATCTCGTTGCAGAGAAGAAAGAATAAAATATATTTGTTTCTGCAAATATTTTTAAACTTAACCATGATTTTTAATGTGTAGATGTTAGCAGCAACTAGGAAGAAGCAACAACATTTGAATATGAATTAAGGTTCCTTGAAGCATGGCTTAAAACACCATGTTTTGGTAAAGTTGGGATTGAATTTGCGGAAATGAATGTTGAAGAAAAATTGGATGATGAAAACATTATTGAAATTTTCATGTATTGAGGTCTTGAAGAGTTAATTTTTTTATCATAAACATATGTTGAAACAAAATTTTAATGATGAAAAGAACACAATTGAAGATGACATGTGGCAGAGTTATGCAAATCATTAGAGAATTCACAAGGAATTCCAATTAGGAGAGGAATTTCATCTTTGCATTAGGTCGGGAAAGAGTTCACTGAGAATAAGGTCTTGTTCCAAGTTGAAACTAAGGCTCTGTGGAATATTTTATATCTTGGAAAGAGTGGTGCAAGTGGTTTATATATTATCCTTTCCACCCATAATGAAAAAACATGATGTTTTCTATATTTCTTTGTTTAACGAGTATGGACATAATGCTTAACATATTGTTTATTGATATATGATACAAGAGGAATCAAGGGATAAGTCCAACCAAAACCACAATGTATTATAGATGAAAGGCATATCGCACTATGGAATTGAGTGATAGAATAGATTAAGGTGTAGTGGAAGCACTTTGGACCATATGAAGCCACATGGGAAATGGTTGATCAGATGAGGGTATGATACCCATTTTTTCTACTATGTAAATGGTTGTAAAGAGTTATATATTAAAATATCAATGTTGTATTTTGTGTTATGTTTATGGAGCATTGAGGACGATGTTCCTTTCAGCAAGTGGGATTTGTAACAACCCTTTTTTCTACCCCCTATTTACATGTCACCATGTATTATTATTATTTATGATGTAAATAAATATAAAAATAAAAATATGGCTAAGCTGGAGGAGAGGACAAAGATTTAGAGTCCTAATGGGGGAGTGCTTATGTTGTGCCTGTTCATAAACTAAAGCCACTTTATTTACTTTTCCCCATTTATCACCCTGATGAATTAATGGTTTTATTAACATGCATTGAAGTTGTGTATGGGTATTCTAAAGTGAAATATGAGGCCCATGTTGTTCGTGTTCTCATGGGACATGTTTGGAAAGTCAACATGGAAAGAGAAATAATAACAAGGAGGGAATGAAGAAAAAACAAAGCAGAACAAGCATATGTGGAGCATGCAAGAAAAGGAGCAATGAGGAAGCACAAAAGAGAAGAGAAGAGGAGAGAATATGGCTATGAGCCAGTTCCCATAATGTGATGATGTTCCTTGTAAATTCAGTGTGGCCAATGGATGTATGTTAGTGTTTGATGGGCCAATGAAGACCTGTGGGAGACAATGAATCACTTGCTGCTTGCTGAGTAAGATGATAAACCTATAAGTGCTTGCTAGAGAGCTGATAAACCACTTTGAGCTTGTTGAATGGAATGATAAACTATTGGGCTACTTATTGGAAGTTTGATAAACCACATGACAGGCTAAGACACTCAAGTGCTTGTTAAAGGGGTTGATAAACTAGTAGTTGATTTCTTAGGAGGTTGATAAACCACATAAGTGCTTGCCAAGTAAGCTAATAAAACAATTAGATAGTGGAATATGGAATCCTATATTTATTTCCTTGAAAATCTAACTAATAAACCACCCTTAGAGTGATATCATCCTCTTGCACTAAGCATAACTTCACTGAGCCTTGGACGAATCCCTATGATCTATTACAAAGTGGTATAGAGTCACTATGGTGCCTACTATAGGAGAAAGTTGATAAACCACCTAGATGGTGAACTCCCTCTTTGCTCTAGTTGACTTGTTATTGGTAAGAAATTCCCTAGAGTAATTAACTTCTCAAAATTTGAATCCAACTTGAGGGTATTCATATGCAAGAAAGACAACTATGTAGTAAGCCTATTATTGGGTGGACAGTTCAAGTCCCTTCCTCAGTTCTAAATCATTCAATTTAATCGGATAAGTGTATTTATTCCTATATATGATATTGTCATGGATGATTAATAGTGCTTGATATGCGAAATGGAAGTATGTGACTTAACACTAGTAATGGAAGAATTTTGATATTCTTGTATACTCATGATGAATGTTTTCTTGTATTATTCTCATGGTTATATGGTTTCATAGGACTCTATATTGTTGTCATTATTACAAGGTATAGAGTGAGCTACATGAATATGCATGGTTGCTTTAATGAGTTTAATTGTAGGCTAATATGGTCATGGGGCTTGACTCAATGAACCTCTATCATAGCAGATGCATTTGTGGCATACTAAATAATACCCTTAATTTGACTACATATTGGAAAATACCTCTAAAAATAACTTTATTTAACCCCTTACCAATATGAACACAATACACCTTCCCAATTTAAAAAACCCCTACTTTCACTAGATATTGTAGGTATCCATTTTTTCATTAACATTTTTTCTACCCCTTTATATTTATATCCCTTTATTTTCATTAACAATGGTCGGGTTATTATGCACTTAGAAAGAATCACCTAAAAACTAGGTAGGCGAAAACTTGAAAGTTTTAACAAACAAAAGGCATATATAAGTTTGTTGATTTACAAATACATATTGCGGAACATTTGAATGGAAAATACATAGATTTGAACTCTCAATTGCATCTACCTTCTATTGAATAATAGAAAAGTTACACTATAATAGTTCAAAACAAAACTTTGATAACCAACACAATGGTGCACCTTTCATCTTTCTTATAGAATCAAATAGGAGAGAAATTACAATGAATATGGACACATGTAGAACCCTATCTAGGTGGACTTTGTCAAATTTTAGCCCTAACATGATCACCTAATGCACCATAGTTGCATGGTAAGAGTGCCAAGTAAGTGTGTCTCCATTAGAAGATGAACTGTAGCACGCAAGAATGCATCCCTTCCTTGAGATTTGTGTCCTCTACCTAAGATGGGAATGTATCATGCATTAGTGTTCTAATTGACTAGGGATATGCACCATTATAATAATAATAGATAATGCATGATAAAGATAACAAAAGAAAATATTTCATAATAGCAAAGTTTATCCAAAATTAAAATTGTTAAATATAAAACAACATCTAAATTGGAACTAACTGAAGGTAGCATATGTGTGCCCTCAGCATGCATGCACACTCTTCCAAAAATTATTATATTTCATTGTCTCATGTTGCATGCATGTGCCCTCTACCAAGCAATAGTCTGTATAATTGTCTCCTACACTTTCATTCAACCTATTCATCACTAATGTAACGAAAAGGTGATGGTACCATATCTATTGTCTTCTCTATTGCCTCATCATTAGGAGGATCACTAGCCGAGAAACACATAAAAAATATTAACACATGCATTAAACATATATCATAGAGGTATTATTAATGTGATGCATGTCTTTTTGGAGAAAGCTTGCTTGGGAGCGGGATCAGGGAGTAATATTTTCAAAAGCTCTAGGCTTGAGAGTGATTTTGGCAGTAAATTTTATGTTTTATATATATATATTTCTATATATTTTGATGCATAAGTATCAACAAAAGCATATATAATGATGAATTAGTGATTAAAAAAACATAAAAAACATGGATTAAAGCATATAACATCATTCATATAGTAGTTATAATCTTCATCAATGACAAGTCCAAAAATTACAAGTTCTCACTTATATAACATGTAAGGTTGCACATAAATAAAATAACATCAAGTGCAATCCATCTCTCAACTTAAAATCCATCAACAAATAGGCTCTATATGACCTTTACAATCCAAACAAATCATGCTACAATATATACCTACATATTGTCAAAACCATTGTCTATCTTGGGATCTTTCTCATTAATATCATCCTCTAAGTATTAACATAAGATAGAAAAAATGTAGTAGGTAAAGTAAAAATTTTGTTTGATTGATGGGTACATTTTTAGTAGGGTCATGATAGAGGAATTCAACAACTAATGTCACTATTAACATCAAGCTACATAGAGGAATTATTTCTCTTTATTAAATATGAGTTTCATACCCTAGTACATGACAAAATCCAATGGAAACATTGCAATCCTCCCAATCATAAAATCCTGAAAAACTGATAAGTCTGTCGGATTTGGAGTGATATCTAAAATTCTACCTTCTCCATATGAAGTCCAATGAAGTCAGAACCACTCTCAAACATCTTGAGTCATTTCATGGTAATGTTAACAATTTAAGTAAAAGGATGAAAATGAAAGATAAATGGGAATATGAGGTTACTATATGAGGCTACTATGGGCCTAATATTACTATAGTGTTTACTTTATCCCTCCCACTCTTGATACTCCCATGATAGTTCGAAACCATCATTTCTCCATCTTGCTTGTTTTTTGCCTCTGCCAGGAGTATTTTATAAACAATACCTTATAACACACATATTGCTATACAACATATAAAAACCCTTTACCCCCTATTAAATGCTTAATATATTGTTTTACTTTTTCCTCATTTTTTAGCATCAATATGAATGCACATGGTATGATATTGCTTTGTCATTGAATCCCCCGTGATTAAGGTTTGCATAGATTTTTTATTTTCTTTTACTATGATATGAGCACTGTATGAGTTTGATGTTGGGTTATGCCCCCTTTCTATGTCTCCGAAACCATTTTCATCCTAGTGTTTTGGGGATCTTGCCTCATTGTTGGTAATCACTTAGCATCAACAGTGTTTTATCCTCGAGCCTTATGATATAAGTTATTAGAGGGGGATATCGGGTGGTTTCCTCTCCTTATTCATATCTTGTTAAAATGCGACAGATAAGATCTACAATTTTACAACCCAACCTCTCTAAGTAGATTGAGTTGGGACAAAATCAGATGACCTCAGACTGGGATGACATGTCTGTGACCTCAAGCTCTCTAACTGGATTTCAATTTGGGTAAAACCAAATGTATTTGGGATTGCGATGATGTGTGCATAGCCCCGGTCACTTCGAGAAGGTTTGAGATGAACATAGTTTGGAGCTATTATGGATGAGATGACGTGAGTACAAATGGGACCCTCCTAAGTTCTCGAGTCTGTGAGTTGTTGGAATGTGTCAGGCCAGGCATGTAAGTCCTCAAAACAATTCGTATCTTATTCCTTCAGGTTGGTCTTTATTATATACATGAGGGAGAGACTGTTCACTTCATCTCCCGATGACTATTCATATTTCTTACTATTCATTTACATTAATTAAATTCACCTAATCCTGATGATTAGGTGTCAACATTCCCCCCTTAATCTGAAGGGATGTTGGTGAGTCTAAGCATCATTCTGAATCATTCAAGATTTTCTCTTCCAAGTGCTTTGGTGAAGATGTCTGCAATTTGCTCATTAGTGGAACAATGACGGAGATGGATTGTTTTGGCCTCAACATGATGTCAAATCAGATGATATTTAGTATTGATGTGCTTCGTTCGATCATGGAACTTTTGGTTCTTGGCGAACTTTAATGCAGAGGTATTTTCAATCATGAGTGGAGTTGATTTTACTTGTTTTACCTGCAAATCTTCAAGAATTTTCCTGAGCCACCCAATTTCTTTAGTTTCTTCCATTGTTGCCACGTATTCTGCTTTTGTTGTGGAATTTGTAAGAACTGATTGTTTGCGTGATCTCCAGGGGACAGCTCCTGATCTAAGACTCATAGCATATCCTGTAGTAGATACCCCAGTTTCTTTGTCTCCATCGAAGTCTAAATCAGAGTATCCAATCAAGCTAAAGTTGTCCACCTATGTATAGTTGATTCCAAATTCTTGAGTTCCCTTCAAGTACCTTAGAACTCTTTTCGCAGCAGACCAATGTCCCTCACAAGGCTTTTGCATAAACTTGGAGAGGATTCCAATAGCAAACAAAATGTCTAGTTTGGTAGTAGTTAGGTAGTTGAGACTTCCTACAAGCTGTCTATACTTTGTTGCATCCTCAAATTCTTTTCCATCAATAGATGTGAGCTTTAAGTTTTGTTCAATTGGAGTAGTAAGAGGATTGCATTCTGTCATGCCAAACCTGTTCAACAGATCTCCAATGTACTTCTTTTGAGAAATAAAAATGGGCTTCGAATGTTGAGTTACTTCAATACCAAGACAGTAATGAACATAGCCCAAATTAGTCATTTCCAAACTTTTCCCCAATTACTTCTTTATGGATGCAATGTAGCTTTCATTGTTCCCTGTCATCAAAAGATCATCTACATATACCACAAGATATACAACTGTTTTGCCAACTTTCTTGACAAATAAAGTTGCATCATCAATATCAAAATGCTTGAAGTTGAGTTTCAGAAGATGCTCAGTTAGTTTTTCATACCAGCCTCGTGGTGCTTGTTTGAGGCCATACAAGGACTTCACAAGTTTGCATACTTTATGTTCATGTCCTTTCACAGCAAATCCTTCAGGCTGGGACATAAAAACATTTTCTTTTAGATCTCCATTCAAGAAGGCAGTTTTTACATCCATTTGATGGACTTTCCAACCGTTCTGACCTGCCAGTGCAAATAGTGTCCGGATGGTGGCCCATTTTGCTGTGGGAGCAAAAGTCTCCTCATAATCGACCCCTTCCTTCTATGCAAAACCTTTTGCCACAAGCCTAGATTTGTGCTTGTCAAGTGAGCCATCAACTTTATACTTGTTCTTGTAGACCTACTTACAGCCAATTGGTTTGGTTCCTAATGGAGAATCAACCAGCTTCCAAGTGTCGTTCCTTATGAGGGCATCATACTCCTTTTGCATTGCTTCTTTCCATTCATCATGAGAAGCAGCTTCTTTAAAGGAAGTTGGTTCAAAATCTGTAGACAAGTTCAATTCACAATCATAAGAAACATCCATAACAACAGGTGAATTAGAGTCATCTACATCACCTCCATTTTGTCGGTTTGAATTTCTGGTTCCTGTTTTTCCAATTTCATCAGGATGAACACTTTCAAGTGTCTTGGTTAGCCACCATGGGGGACCTTTCTGAGATGGTCCAGGCTGCTCTGTTGATTGAGTTTGGACTGAATCAAGATTGAGTCTCCCAATTCTATCAATTACATCACTTAAAGCATCATCCGTTGTTGGAGTTTCATTCGGGGGAGAGTGTTCTTCAGAAGAAGATTCCACGTGTTGATCTAGTATAGGAATCCCCCCTTCAAGATGTGGAATCTGATTATCAAATTCTTGAAATGATTTTGCTTTTGCGAATCTATCCAAGCGATTAAGTTGCCGCTCAACAACATTGTCAGTTTTGGATGATTCAAGAAAAATTACATCTCTAGATACAACAAACTTTTTATTTACTTCATCATAGAGATGGTATGCTTTAGAGGTGTTTGAATACCCCAGGAAGATACACTTATGACTTATTGCACCAATTTTTTTTCTATGTACCTTTAGTATCAAGGCATAATAGGTGGAACCAAAGACCCTGAGATGCTTCACTGAAGGAACATGTCCATACCACATTTCATATGGAGTCTTGTTTCTAATAGCATTAGATGTACATCTATTCTTTATATATGCAACACATAGAATAGAATCAGCCCAAAACATTATCTTTACATTTTTGAAGAATAGCATGGATCGTACCATATTTAAGATTTTCCTATTCATTCTTTCAGCTATACCATTATGTTGGGGATTATAAGGTACATTTGTTTGATGTTTGATCCCATGTTGGTGAAGATAGTTTTCAAATTCATTTGATGTGTATTATTTTCCATTATCAGTGAAAATAGACCCAATATGAGATTGTGCATCATTTTCAATCCATTTATGAAAGTTCTTAAATGTTTGAAAAGCATTAGATTTGTTCTTCAATAAATAGACCCAACACATTCTGGTGTAGTCATCAATAAATGTCATCATATATTTGTTTCCATTTCCAGAAGGAATAGGCATTGGACCACATAATTCTAAATGAATGAGTTCAAGTTTTCTATGTGCTCTTGAATGTGAATCATGAAAATACTATTTTCTATGCTTTCCTAGAATACAAGCATCACATTGCTTAAATTTCCTAGGAATTGTAGGCAAACCAGCGACACCATTTTTCTTCAACAAGTGGAGGCTGTCATAGCTCAAATGTCCAAATGTAGCATGCCATAATAAACTTGATGGAAGTGTACCTTCTTCATAATGAGAATTGTATGAGAAATGTTGTGCACGAGCAGAGGTACCTTGCAGCTTGATAAGCCTTTCTTCTTCTATTCCCCTCATGACAAGTGAGTGGCCAGATGCTTTTCTCACCTCAAGCTTGCCATCAAACATATGAATGGAGTGACCTTGCTAGCAGATGTGAACCAAGGACAATAAGTTTCTCTTCAGCTGTGGGAGATATAGAACATGATGCAGAAGAAATTTTGGAAGACCAGGCAATTTAAGCTTGATTGTGCCAAGCCCTTATGGATTGATTTTTGATTGGTCTGCAAAGTATACTGCTCCATCAACATTGTTAGTAAATTCTTCAAAAAAATCTATAGCGCATGCATTCAACGCAGAGAGAGTGTTAACTAGCCCACGATATTTGTAACCCAACAATTCACCAACACATCATAAGGAGAAATCCACACATCATGAGAAGAAGTCAACGCAGAAATTATGAATCCAACATTAAAAAGGCACGAAGCACCAAGCACGGTCACCAAGCTTAGTGTAAATAGATGACAACAAATAAATTTTTTACCAAACTTCCACTTTTAGCCTTGAGCTTCTGCGTTCAGCTTCCATAAAATTCACCAGCAATCATATCTTTTATGTCAATATTCCAGTATTAAAAACACACATAAAAAATCAGTGCCACAAAAGTGGGAGATAGAAGCGTTTATGGCAAGAGTGAATATGAATAAAAAACTGGAGTGTGGTTCTATTACACAATGGGGAGAGACGATATATGGTGTGGCAGCATAGAGAGAGACCTGTGTGAGGCACCAACAATGAAACCAACAGGTCAAACTAGCGGTGAATGCATTATACCATAGCATAAATGTATGTAATGTATGGGCAGCAAATGAATGATTCATTCACAAATTAAACAGCGTAAATGTATGTAATGTATGGATAATGAATAAATGAGTCATTCAAAAATTAAACGGCGTAAACAGATATACGGAGCAGTGTAAATGTATGGGTAGCATGGGCAGTGTGAATAGATATATTGGCAGTGTTAAACAATAAGAACTATTGGAGTAGCTCCGTGGAAACGTGCGAGGTAGCACCCCCCCAGATCGAAGCTATTCATCATCCAATAATTTAATTAATCATCATATTTTTCTCTTGTAAGTTCTCAATCCCACAAACAACAACTACTGTTGTGTCTTTCACTTTAAGGAAAATCCGACCGGTTGGAGAACACAACAGAGCATAACAATAAGATTCATAGATACAATAGAGGGAAATATTAACCTCACCTCATCTCCATGAAACCACCAGAATCAATGCTCGCTCACTTCTACCTGCCTCCAACACCTACGACTGTCAAATCCTCCAAAGCCTCTGACAATGTCTAGAAGGTATTTCAGAAGGTGAGCAGCGCAGCGTATGGTAAATATGAATAAAATGGTCAGAGAAGAGGGCGCAGAAAAAATGGTTATGGCAAAGAGCCCACAGAAAATATGGCAGAAAAACTCATACAAGGAGTTACAACTAATTTTAGGAACCTGGGAGCTTTGATACCATGTCAAGCCATGCATGTAACTCCTCAAAGTAATTCGTATCTTATTTCTTCAGGTTTGTCTTTATTATATACATGAGGGAGAGACTGTTCATTTCATCTCCCGATGATTGTTAATATTTCTTAATATTTATTTACATTAATTACATTCACCCAATCCTGATGATTAGGTGTCAATAGAATGGAGCTAGGACCATGATGATATGTACATAACCTCGGGCTCTTTAATAAATTGAAATGGTGTGAAGTTTAAAGGAGTCATGACATGAAGATGTATGTGCAAGTGGACCCCTCTAGGATGACGTGTGCATGAATTCGGGCACTTCAAGCAGATTTGAAATGGAATGAATTCTTAAAGAAATTTGACTAGGATAATGTGTTTATGCAGATCACTTATAATGGAGGATACCATTATATTGCAATGGAGTTGGGTTGGTGGAGCCCACAACCTTAAACAAACTTGGAAGGTGTTCATAACCTAAAGACACTTCTATGTGGATGTGATGTAGAAAACGTGAGAGGTATAAGACTGTTAAGGATGAGATAGAAGGTCCACGTGGGTTACATGTGGGTGCCACATGGCAGTCCTTATTGACATGGAACTATCTAGCTAGTTGAACTTCAAATGGGTATAAATTTCAACCAAAGAGTTGGATTGAGGTAAAAATTGTAGTGTCAGAAATATATGAATGAGACAAATACAATGGTGATATTAGAAGTTAATTTTGCTAACTTTGGAGTAGGAGGATATTTGTAACTTCATCTTCATAATAGACCATGGAGGTTAGGTTAATTATTAAATGACACCTCCTACATCTTGAGAATCCTTTAGGGGGTAGTGGGGAACGTTACAAAATGAAAGCACCTGATTGATTGGGTTTGGGCCCATGTTACGTGGACAAAAACATAAATGATCCTTCACTAAGGGTGTATTCGAAAAACCATATGCAAGGGATATGCATTCATAAGGTAGTCAAGGATCTGAAATATGAAGTAAAATCAGAAAAAAATTGCGAACTACATCTAACATATGAAATATGACAACTTAATATTCAAGTTCACTGCCATTTTCCTAATGGATATATCATTGGTTAGATGGATCCAACAAAAATGAAAACTGGAGGGACACATTGTTCTTGAGTTGGGAGAAAAGAGTTTCTTTATAGTGATATTTGAAAACCTTTAAGAAATAAACAGGGTATTCTAGAATGGATCATATTTTTTCAATAATGTGGGCTTATTCATGAAATTTTGGTAAGAATGGTACAACCTAGAAAAGGAAAATTTGTGGCAAACCCAATTTAGGTACACCTATTTTCTTCAACAAAAGAATTTTGGGAGGTGGAAATTTTAGAAGGTATTGTAATATGATCTGAGATTTTGTGAAAATATCTAAAATGACCAAGTGAGGATGCTACACATCGTATGTGATGTTATTCATATATGAATATCTCCCAACCACTGCTGGAATCAATTGAAATCTCCTACTGTAACACCCTCCTCCCACATTTATCCAACCTAACATGTCCACTCGGGTAAACATGTGATAAAGAATGACTATGATACGATTCAACTCCCCATGTATAGTTAAGGGAGTGTTACCAACAAAAAAAAAAAACAATCTAACATTTCTTATGAGCTAGAGAACCTTCAAGACACAACCAACCCTTCCAGGTGCCCAAACCTTGGGACAACTTGTCATTTTTCTGAGCTAGAGCCCTAATTTGTCCCATGACAAGCCATGCATGTGACTAAAACCCTCTAGTCACTCCCACAACAAGGTATGCATGCGACTATGGCCTTTTTCAAGTAGTTATGAGTCAACAACCGTGGATTTTGTGCCACTTTCTCAGTGCTAGATCTCAGGCCTTTGTCGAGAATTTCATGAAACTTAAAGAAATGATAAATAGCAATGAATTAAAGCTACTAATATAAACATTGGTACAAGAACTTGACCTAACCCCTACTAGCCATGAAAAACATTTCATCAAACATATCACAAACATGTAATCTATTCATCATAACCACAGATCTAAGCATAGGGGTCTTGTTGAGAAATGGCAACAAGAAATTATAGATTAATTTGTCCTTGAATTAAACTGAGAATTAAAATCGAATTCTATTCTCATAGCAACTTGTAAAATAGTTAATTAAGTTTAATTGACTTAATTAGCTTAGGAATTTCAAGTTGGAAGTCTTTCTGTAGTCGTGTATATGTTCTCCCTAAGTTTTAAGGGTCTAATATGAGATTAAATTGACTTGGAAATTAGATCACTCAGTTTACTGAGTTAAGTTAAGTTAAATTAGTTCCAAACTATTTGAGGAACTAATAAAGGAGTAACACTCAATTGATGCACTAGTGCATCCACTAGTGCTACTCCAGTTAACTGAAGATTCCCTCATGAGAAACTCATGCATGTCAATTTATAGAAAGACCGAGTTGAGACTAGAGTGCAGGGACAATGTACTATTAGTTGTATTATTTATTGGAGTGTGAATATCATGTATGCATTAGAGATTGATCCTATGTTTGGATTATGTAGTTTTGGAAGCATGCATTCCCTTTAAATATGGGTTATTCATCCTAGGAATTACACAAGAGATTAGGGGCTTGGAGAGCTACAGAATTGGCTAAGTATTGGCTAAGACCTAGCTTGTGCGCTAAGAGAGTTGAGCATACTTGTGTGGAATTGTTCTAGTGAGAACAAGCTTTGTATCTTCAATCATTTTTATGATATATGAAATACAGATAGCAGGGTATTGAATAGTGGCTTTCCCCGGATACCTCTTGTGTTATGTTCCATTGATTTATCTTCTTCTTGTTCATATTGTTTTCATCGATCTATTGGATTCTGTTGGTTGAAAGTAGAAGTAGATTCTTGTCTTATGCTTTAGTAAATTGTATGAGATTGTGAATCTACAGGAACTTATACATGGTATTAGAGCTCAAAAAAATATGCCAGAGGAGATTTCGAAGTTTTTATTTTTGGGTTACAGGTGAAATTAGAATTTGCAATACATAGTTCAGGATCAACAAATGACATTCTATGGTTTGCAGCTTGAGTATGAATTTGAAGGAAACTCAAATTATATAGTCTTGAGGGACATAATGGAGCTTGTGCTGGAGGATAATGACTTGAAGGAATTCATTGATCAAGACATTCCTAAGTCAACATTATCTGATGAACAAAATCTGGTCGAGTGGAAGAAGTGTGTAGTGAAGGCGAGGCAGATAATCCTTTAGGGAGTTCAAGACCACATTGTGTCGAGTCTCCATGGAAAGGAAACTCCATATGCTATGTGGAAAGAATTGATGGAATTGTATCAAAATAACAGTGACCAAAGGAAATTGGCACTAAAGGATAAACTTCAAAAAATCAAAATGGAGAAAGGCGAGATGAACTTGGAAGTGTTGGAATCACAGTTGTTGAGGATGATATGGTGAGTCTTGCTTTTCTAGGACTCCCAAAGAGTTGGAATAGTTATCAGGACTCTGTCAATGGTTAGGAGAAGATGCAATATTGGGAATGACTATGGTTGGATTTGATGCAGGAGGAGATCAGGTGTGTTCAAATATGGCAACAAGAATATTCCAATTTAATTTGTCCTTGAATTAAATTATGAATTAAAATCGAATTGAGTCTTAACAGCTACTTGGAAATAATTAATTAATTTATTTTAAATTAATTAGTTGGAGAAATTCAAGTTAGAAGTCTTTCTAA
>APFE031713018.1:0-10365 GCA_000404065.3 Pinus taeda | reverse complement strand
TAAAAATAGTAATAACCATATTTAAGAAATAAAAAAAGGAAATTATCAAAAATTAGCATGCCGACACATGGAGGGTGGGCATGTGGCATGCAGACACATGGAGGTGTGCATGTGGTTTCCCTTCCAATGTTTTTTCTATTTAATGAATCATAAGGAGGATGGAAGGGGTTCAATCATTCTAAGGTTCTATCTTCATTCTCTTGGGAGAATACTAAGACTTAGGAATTCTGGCAGTAGTCGTTTATTGAGGGCTCGGGGGTGGACAGTTGTAGCAGAATCCTGTACAATTGAGCCTACGGTTGGGAGGAGAGTCGTCCCCAAATCTTGTGGTCACTTCGCAACCGGAAAGTACAGGTATAATTTCATTTGAAAGAATTGTTTTCCTTTTGACATTAATTTTAGTTTTACTTGTGCTGTTACATAGGAAATTATTGTATAATTCATAATTGTTGTAAAGACTTAAACAACTTTTCAAGGTGACATATATTTGGACAATTAAAATCATTGAAGAAATATCTAAGGTTGTGTTGTTGCGGCTACAACACCCTCCAAAATTTTTCCTTAGCTTAATTTTGGAGCCTCCCTACTAACCTTTCACAGCAGCATGTCTGGCCTTGTCAAGTACACAAGCTTTAGTGATTTTCTTGCAGATTTCCAGCTTGTGCATGATCGCTTGTTGCATCCCCCTCACAAGCTATTTCTCAGGACTTGGTCTAGTTGCAGGCTGAGCAGTTCCCTCGAGAAATTGTGCAATTCTGGAGGGGAACCAACCTTCCCTCCAGAAATTGTGCAATCCTGACTGGCAGCTTGCTGGGCTCCAGAATTGCACAATTATGCCTGTTAAGCTTCACTGGAGAAATTGTGCAATTCTTCCCAGCAGGGCTACTTAGCCCAAAAATTGTGCAATTCTAGGTAGCAGTGAGCTGCTCAACCTAGAAATCGCACAAATCTTCTGGGCAGTCAACCCAACTCCCTCCCAGAAATGCGGATATTTTCCTCCCAGTAAAGCAGGCTATTTGCATGTGCAATTGGTTTGATCGGTTCCTTTCGGGGCTGAGAAAAACTGATTTTCATGCATGGACTGCTTCTCCCAAGGCAGCATGCAAAGGCATCCCTTGATTCAGAGATCTGTTTTTAGCAGCTAGAGGTTACATGCAAAGATCATTTCAGAAACCTCCCACCAAGTGTCATTGTTCCTAGATTTGTGGCATGCACATCACAACCTCGATCTTATCAAAACTCATCAACCAGATGTTGCAGAGATCATTCCTCGCATTGACCTTGCAGCTTTGACATCCCATATTGTATCTTGGAGTCGTCGACACATCCAGCTCAGTTGTTTTAGGGTAAGCCTCCTTTGCATGTCTTACGTTGTGTTTTTGTTGCGTTTTCTGTTTCGCTTTGTGTGAGTGTTGTCTGCTTGATTTCAGTGAGCTCTTATTGTCGTTTTGATGTATGTTAGCTTGTAGAAGCACCATTTCAGTTTTCGTCCATATCTCACTGTTGCCGCATGCATGACACTGCTTTTGCATGGACGGTCGTCATTGCGGCGGCTCATTTCACACACATGCATGCTTTCCCGTTTTTTGAATCCTGCGCTTTCTGTTTGCATGTATGATCATTCACTATTGTTTGCACTCATCTCACCATGCATTCAATCTTCTCATGCTTTCAGTTTCCCGTCGGTCGGTCTCGGCTACCTTGATCGGCTAGCACTGCGCATGTCCAGAAGCGAAGGCTCTACCTTGCCTCCAGAAATTACACAAGTCTGGCCTAGCACTAACCTCCAGACTTGCATTGCACAATTCTTGGAGGCAGTGTCCTACTGGCCCCAGAAACTGTGAAATGCAGTTTGTTGGTTGCATGTCACTGCTGACTGAAATTGCACATTACGCAGTTTCAATCCTCAGCAGGCTAGACTGGACTGTGCATTGCGCAGTTCCAATAATGAGTTAGCCTCTTGACAGCCCGGATTGTGCCTTGCGCAGTTTTGGCAATCAGTCTCTCAATCTCCTGGCGGAAATTGCGCAAACTTCATGATCAGTCACAAATGTATGTTGCAAGTCAGTTCTCAAGTTCATTTTGGTTTTCGACTGACACATTGCTTGCCATGAGTGTTTCTATATATCTAGGTATCATAGTTGTTCTCCTATCTCTCATCAACACAAATACAATGGCCTTCAGGAGAGCAAAGTCAAAGGACATTGTTGAGAGTACGATGGGGGTTGCAGCCGAGCAAGTGTCTATCATCCTACCTACCCATGAAGACATCAAGTTGTTCGTAGACAAGGACATCAAGATAATTTGGCAGCAGCATCACAGTGAGCAACACCATCAGCAATAGCAGAAGGCAGCACACTTGCACAGGACGAATGCATAGAAAGGTTGTTGGCAAAACAAAGGCGGAACAAAGTTGCAAGTTCAAGCAAATCCACATGTGATGAAAGCAACTTTGGACACTGAGGCTATGAGGTGACAACACGACATGAATATTGCGTAAAGACAAACGCTGTTTTTAGCAGCGCAGAAGCCAAGGAAGTGTGACGCAGAGCCAGCCAGAGCCACGCAGAAGAAGTCGGGAACTGCGTAGAGCCTCAAAGAGGCCAACGTTGCTGACATAGAGGGCTAGAAGGCTAACGCAGGGCATCCCAGGGCTGACGTAGACCCATCCAGGGTGACGCAGAGCATGCGCAAGCAGAGAAGGGCTGATGCTGTTCACAGAGAGGTAGTTGTTGGGACTAGAAGGCTACAGGAATATTGTAGAGTGGATCTGGTGAGGTACTGTAGTAAAAATAGTACCTGACAGAGCAGGGCCAGAGGAGTTGTTACTGAGGGTTTCTAGCTAAGGAACCTAGATCAGCAGTGCAGTTGCACAAGACGATCAAAGTAGGGGGCATCTCGACAAGTGGCAGAAGGATTTTCAGGAGGGAAATCAAGACTCAGAGGGAGTCCAGAAGAGAATTTCCAGACGAGAAGTAGAGACTGAGAGGAGTCGAACAGAGAACTTCCAGGAGGGAAGTAGAGGAGCGTCATGGCACTACACGGGGTAAGAGACCAGGATAGACTGGATGAAGCATCGAACTTCGCAGTATGGAAGGCTAGAATCTTATCAATGTTTGACAAGAATCATGTCAAGAACTTCGCCTTGAAGGTTATAGCTATTCCAATCAACCTCAATGATAATGACAAGAACGAGGAGGCGATGGCGAGGGCCAAGTGCATTATCCTTAACAGGGTCAAGGATCATGTTGTACCACATATAGCCGAGAAGGAAACGACAATTGAGATGTGGGAGGCTCTCAAGAACCAGCATACTTCTGTGCAGAGAAGAACGTTGCTCGAGAACCAAATGAGGTCATATCAGATAAAGAAGGGTTAAACGATTGACTTCTTCCTCGGAGGACTGAATGAGATCCGAGATCAGTTTACTGCTATAGGAGTGACACCGGATCAAGAGCTTATGGTGAGGACAACCCTGAATGTTGTCTCAAAAGAGTGGGAAGTATTTGTCCAGAGAATCCTAGGCAGGGGGACTCTCCTACCTTGGGACGAGATGTGGGCAGCTCTTTGCTAGGAAGAGATTAGATGGCATTCAAAGACAAGTAGCGGTAGCAAAGGGATCAAGGTGAAGTAGGAGAAGGAGGATATGGCCCTAGCATCTAAGGGAAAGCAGGAGAAGCAGAAGAAGAAAGATCTCTCCAAGATCAAGTGCTTCCACTGTGGGGAGATGGGTCACTATGCGACCTAGTGCCCAAGGAAGAAGAGTAAGGGAGAGTCTTCTGAGACTAAGGCAGCGCCAGCACAGGCCGAGAAGGAAGTTTTGACAGACAATGATTTTACCATGAGTGCGCACATGACACTTCAATGGAAGTGGGGAGACATCGAGTTGTAGTCAGGGGGACTACAGGAGATGAGGGGCAGGATCCTCGAGGTACCCAGCCTCTTGGATTAGACCTTGCTACAGGAGCCCCGACGAGGTGTAGGAGGACTGGTTGAGTGGGTAGAGATGGATGCGGATGGAGCGGCAGAGGGAGCTACAGTGCAGGAGTCCCGAGACAGCACAGAGCTAGTAGGCTGTAACAGTGTGAGAGGCACATGAGTGTTGCACCAATGCAGGAAGGCACAGAGAGGTGTGCAATGGTGCGAGATGCAGGGAGTTGTTGCAGCAGCGCAGAGGACAGATAGGGGGAGCACTTGTCAACAGCAGGGAGCTTCAGCATCAGTGGGTGTTTCTAGCCCAACAGGGAGGTCAGTTAGGAGATCAGTTACTTACTTCTCAGTAACTGGGTTGTAGTGCAGCAGTGGGCAGCATGATGAGAGGAGGTGCAGTACGGATGTAATGCTGGGAGAAAGGACCAACAACAACACAGATGCAGAGGGAGCTATCGTACAGATGCAACAGTGGCAGTGGTAGAACCATGGGCAGCAATACAAGAGGCAACAATGTAGAGGATGTTGGGTAGGAAGGCCTAGCACCAACGCAGGTACCAATGTCGTATGATCAGAGTAATACTCAGTGAGGACTATTGCTAGAGCACAGTCCTCGCTAAGAGGGAGTGTTGATTTGAGGTAGCATCGGATGTGATCTAGCCACGAAATTCGGTGGAGAGGTTGGGGCACATGAGATCTCCAATACCCGGAAAGGGTTTAGGAAAATTCTAAATAGATCAGGAGATATTAAAATAATTAATATTTTTAATGGAGTCCCTAAGTTTAAATTTAGGGAAAATAAAATATTAATGTGTATTAATATGAATCTGTGTTAGAGTGGTCCAAAAGACATGGATCAAGCCAGACCTAATCTTAGCCATTGATTAGGGACTTAATCTCGGCTGTTGAATCGTCAACAAGAAAAGTATAATAGGAGGCTTGAGGGTCACTTGGAGATCACACCAAATGATCAATCATTCTATTCTCTAAAGCAGGGTTTACTAAGAGAGATAGAATCAGTGATTGAGAGAGCAGCTGAGGGGCATTGAGTACATAGGAACAAAGAAGGCAGAGATTGTGCCGGGAGAGCAGCGCATCAGCCAAGGAGGGTGACGCAAAGCCAGTAAGGGCTCACGCAGGGCCACGCAGAGGCAGCCAAGTGCTGCATAGAGCACCAGAGGGGCCAGCGTAGCTGACACAAAGGCTCCCAGAGCTAACGCAAGGCATCCTGGGGCCGGCGTAGGCCAAGAAAGTCTGACGCAAGGCTAGTATGAGACAAAGAGGGGATGACGCAGTCCAGATTGGGTAGACGCTAGGGTTGCAGTAGAAATTTTGTGCTGAGGAGCTGTCGGAAGGGTTTTCTGGGGTTTCAGCTAGGATATTTCTCTCAAACTGTGAGGTATATCTGGTAAGGAAATTCTATTTTAGGTAGGCCAATTATGGCACCCAGATTGTACTCTGATATTGCTTAATAAGAAAACCCTTAGATAGATGCACCGGTTTTCCCGCATTGCATTTTTCCGGGGACATTGGTCCAAAAATAATGGTGTCATGTGGTGTGTTTGTTCTTGTTTCTTTTAGTTGTTGATTTGTATTATGTTGAGCATGCACTGGTGTTTATCTTCAGTATTTACTTTGTAAATAACTTGTTAAAGAAAAATTAACAAGTAGGTAGGAATAAATCAAGAAAAGTGCATGAAGAGTTTCTAAATTAAGTAAATTTAGAAACTTCAACACTCAGCGTACTTCGGTGATGGAGTTGCGCAATCATAGATGGACATGGTCATTGTCGCAAGTGATTGTTCGCCGTCCTCTCATTAAACAACTCCACCATCACAGAATGAAGTGGGAGAGCCTGGACGCACATTTGTTGAACCATCACGTCCTCCCGACATGGCTCCTTCCAACTTTAGCGCAGACTTGGTTGTGAGTCCCATACCTTGTCAAATGTATTTTATACCTCAACCTCCGTCTTCGTATTCTAATCATCCTCCAGATGACATTGTCTTGTGCTCTTCCATTTTAGAAACCTCCCACCAAGTGTTATTGTTCCTAGATTTGTGGCATGCGCATCACAACCTCGATCTTATCAAAAATCATCAACCAGATGTTGCAGAGCTCATTCCTCACATTGACCTTGCAGCTTTGACATCCCACATTGTATCTTGGAGTCGTCGACACATCCGGTTCAACTGTTTTAGGGTAAGCCTACTTTGCATGTCTTACATTATGTTTTTGTTGCGTTTTGTGTTTCGCTTTGTGTGAGTGTTGTCTGCTTGATTTCAGTGGGCGCTTATTGTCGTTTTGATGTATGTTAGCTTGTAGAAGCACCATTTCAGTTTTCGTCCATATCTCACTGTTGTCGCATGCATGACACTGCTTTTGCACAGACGGTCATCATTGCGGCGACTCATTTCACACGCATGCATGCTTTCCGGTTTTCTGAATCCTACACTTTCTGTTTGCATGTATGATTATTCACTATTGTTTGCACTCATCTCACCATTCATTCAAACTTCTCATGCTTTCAGTGGCCCATCGGTCGGTCTCGGCTTCCTTGATCGACTAGCACTGTGCATGTCCGGAAGCGAAGGCTCTACCTTGCCTCCAGAAATTACACAAGTCTGGCCTAGCACTAACCTCTAGACCTACATTGTGCAATTCTTGGAGGCAGTGTCTTGCTGGCCCCAGAAACTGTGAAATGCAGTTTGTTGGTTGCATGTCACTGCTGACTGAAATTGCACATTGCGCAGTTTCAATCCTCAGCAGGCTAGGCTGGACTGTGCATTGCGCAGTTCCAACAATGAGTCAGCCTCTTGACAGCCCGGACTGTGCCTTGCGCAGTTTTGGCAATCAGTCTCCCGATCTCCCGGCGGAAATTCCGCAAACTTCATGGTCAGTCACACATGTATGTTGCAAGTCAGTTCTCAAGTTCGTTTTGGTTTTCGACTGACAGATTGATTGCCATGAGTGTTTCTATATATCTAGGTATCATATTTGTTCTCCTATCTCTCATCAACACAAGTACAATGGCCTTCAGGAGAGCAAAGTCAAAGGACATTATTGAGAGTACGATGGGGGTTGCAGCCGAGCAAGTGTCTATCATCCTACCTACTCACGAAGACATCAAGTTGTGCGTAGACAAGGACATCAAGATAATTTGGCAGCAGCATCACAGTGAGCAGCACCATCAGCAATAGCAGAAGGCAGCACACTTGCAGACGACGAATGCACAGAAAGGTTGTTGGCAAAACAGAGGCGGAACAAAGTTGAAAGTTCAAGAAGATCCACATGTGATGAAAGCAACTTTGGACACTGAGGCTATGAGGTGACAACACAACATGAATATCATGTAAAGACAAAAAGAAGAAAAGAGAAGGAGTTGCATGCACTGAAGCAACAACTCAAGGAAGAACAGGAGTTGCATAGATGAGAGAATGAGTTACAAAAGGAATAGGTATAGCAGGGGACGCAACATGCACAAACGGACGAAACTGAGCCCATACTAGTTATGGATCTATCCCAATAGTTGGCACGGAGCAGACAAGGTGAGCATTTCGGTTGATTGCATGCGAGGGAATTCAACATCATGCATGTCATTGTGTGCACGCATGCAATCCCACCCATTTGGCACACTCACCAAAGCAACGACAAGAAGCAAGTCTGACTGGAGCTGAACATGCACTTTGACCACTGATGTGCATGACCACCAGCACACACTTGGAGATTAGCATGGACATTATGCATCAATGTGTTGCCGATTCGGCCACACCCAAGACAACCATGCGCATGTTATCAAACAAGTTGGAAAGAGGGGCCATATCAGTATGCCCAGATGCAACAGAGGCAAGATTTTGCTTCAGCAACATGTCAACCATGACCACACGGACACCATCACAGATGACCAAGCTCGACATTAGACTCATCACCTTCACCATCACAAGGATGTCAAAGATTTGGTCTCACCACAATGGTCCGAGTGTCAGTGATGTATTGCATGTCTTGCTCAAGCCATTTTGTCTCACATGGGTACATGTACATCGTAATGTAACGTCTTGTCAAGTGGAAGTTCAAGTGTCGATAGTTGAATGTAACAGTCATGGAGTAGTTGAAGAGTCATGAGGATAGATGAACAGTCACAAAGGGGAATGTCAAGGGTCACCCCACCCTTTGCTATAAATAGTCCCTGATAACTCATTGAAAAGGCTTTTGGTCAGCCAAGCTTCGATAGGAGTATCTTAGAGAAAGTTTGGATAGTATTGTAATGTGCCTTGGATTCTCCACTGCGCATAAGCAAGCGGTTGTGGCTATAACGTTCCACTATCAGAACTAGTGGTTGGACATAGATGTATTATATGACTGGAACTTACACTTATTTATATAACAGAGCCAACATGTTTTCATGCATATGTTGTTATTGTAGTTGGACTATTTTAGTTTCTTTAGCGATGTATGTTAGTTGTTTGCTTACGTATGCATGTATGGACTATTCTCTATAAGTATGTATCAATCTTACTAAAATGTGTTGATTGGTTTAAACATCACTTTGGATTGCTCGCTATCTTTCTTTCCAGCTGGTGATACATCCTTTTGCTCGTGCATTGACTTCCAAGTCGACTTACAGGTTTCCTAGGGGCGTACTCACACCCTTTTCATGTGTTAGAACCGTTCATGCACCTTCCTTGACTTATTGTAGCTGTTACACCCTTGCTACCAATAGGGACATCTTACTTGCCTCTATGCGAAATCGTGATCAAGGAATTACCGTACGGCCCACTGTTGAGAGTCCTACACCAAGCAGCCTGAGGTCTAATTGGGACTTCTTTCTGTGGAGATCCCCTGACATTTTGGTGGGTCCAGCATTGTCAACATTCTGGCGCTAGAAGGAGGGCCAGATGATAAGTTGAGCCCTCATCACCTATTTTGAACCTTTGCATATTTATCATGGAGTCTTCCACTCTCCTCCCTCCAAGATGTTTTTCACATGCCGAATCTGTTACCATCACAAGGGAGTTTTTTTTATCTCTTCTCCACATACATGTATGATGGTGAAGGCGAAGTGGCTTGGCCTGAGTTCTTACATGACTTCCTTGCCTTGCTTCACTTCACAAGGACGAAGGATGTTCTGACGAACAGGCCAGCTTGCTGCTTGCATACACACTTCGCAAATCTCCACATCGGTGGTTGTGCAACCTATAAACTGACAACGTGCACTCACTTGAGCACTTCTGTGATCTCATTGAAGATAATTTCTATCATTTTGATCCAGAAAATCTTAACCAAAAAATGTTACAACAACTGAAGGCTCCACATGAATCGCCTATGGATTTTTGGCAGCACTTCCATGATCTGCAGTTTCAAGCTCCAAAAAGCCACATGAAATTTCCTTATCTTTGGAAAAGTTTCGAGTATTGTCTTAACAAATCAGTCCATTCCAAGAAGAAGTTCAAGCTCAAACCCCGCTCAGTGTTGATTTGGGGTAGCATCAGATGTGCTCTAGCCACGAAATTCGGTGGAGAGCTTGGGGCACATGAGATATCCAATACCCAGAAAGGGTTTGGGAAAATTCTAAATAGATCAGGAGATATTAAAATAATTAATATTTTTAATGGAGTCCCTATGTTTAAACTTAGGGAAAATAAAATATTAATGTGTATTAATATGAATCTATGTTAGAGTGGTCCAAAAGACATGGATCAGGCTAGATCTAATCTTAGTCGTTGATTAGAGACTTAATCCCAGTCGTTGAATCGTCAATAGGAAAAGTATAAGAGGAGGCTTGAGGGTCACTTGGAGATCACACCAAATGATTAGTCATTCTATTCTCTAGAGCGGGGTTTGCTAAGAGAGAGAGAATCAATGACCGGGAAAGCAGTTGAGGGGCATTGAGTACATAGGAACAGAGAAGGCGTAGATTGTGCCAGGAGAGCAGCGCAGCAGCCAAGGAGGCTGACGCAGAGCCAGCAAGGGCTCACGCAGGGCCACGCAAAGGCAGCCAACTGCTGCATAGAGCACCAGAGGGGCCAACATAGTTGACGCAGGGCCTTCTAGGGTTGACACAGGCCAAGAAAGGCTGACGCAGGGCCAGCGTGAGACAGAGAGGGACAGATGTAGTCCAGATTGGGCAGACACTGGGGTTGCAGGAGCAATTTTGTGCTGAGGAGCTACAGAAAGGGTTTTCCAGGGTTTCGGCCAAGAGATTTCTCTTAAACTGTGAGGTATAGATGCTACAGAAATTCTCTGTTGGGTAGGTCAGTTACAGCACCCAGATTGTACTCTGATATTGCTTAATAAGAAAACCCTCAAATAGCTGCATCGGGTTTCCCGCATTGGGTCTTTTCGGGGACACTGGTCTAAAAATAATGGTGTCATGTGGTGTGTTTGTTCTTGTTTCTTTTATTTTTTGATCTCTAATATGTTGAGCATGCACTGGTG
>APFE031713012.1:65747-82412 GCA_000404065.3 Pinus taeda | reverse complement strand
CCCCCCCTCTAACCCCCCGGTTCACTACGTAGGTTAGTCGTGGAAAGAATATAACACAACCCAACACCATTTCCATGCGATTGATGTCGTGAGATCGATGGCATGAACAGCTTCAACAGTTTGACATCCGCTTCTTCCGATGGCCCTTGGTTGTGAGGTATATGCAATGTGTTCATGTACTTCCTTTGCTATGCATTGTGCTGCATAGATCCCTATTTGATGTTGATGAGGGATCTTTTTTATTACTGTTAAACACGCATGGGCAACCAACGTAATCTAAAGGATAAAACATGAGAGAGCATTTTTTATTAAAAAATGATTTACATTTATATTACATGTTGTGACCATTGTGTTTCACATCCCAAGGTCTCTTGGACTCCTTTTTTCCATTCAGCTTCCACAATAACCCATTGAGGATTAGGTGTCCAACATTCCCCCCCTTAATCCGAAGGGTTATGTATGAGTCCAAGAAGAGAGCTGCAATACAAAATGTGCAAAAAATGTATGGCAGCACTAGGTTGAATGTGCTCTCTGAAACATTGGTATAAATGGCGGTGGTTTAAGGATGACCACCAACACTGGAATGCTTAGTGCAATTCCCAGAACTCTTCCAAAACTGGCAAGAAGCTGAAGTCTTCTGCTAGAGGAAGTGCTCCTATTGTTTTGAAGAGGGAAACCTTCAACCATGAAAGGGAGGTCTCACCTCGCATAAAAGGGAGAACTTCAACCTGAAAAGGGAAGTCTCAACCTGTGATGGTTTAAGGATGACCAACAACTCTGGAATGCTTAATGCAATTCCTGGAACTCTTCCAAAACTGGCAAGAAGCTAAAGTATTCTGTTAGAGGAAGTGTTCTCAATTTTGTTCCTAGAATTCTTCCGAAACTGGCAAGAAGCTGAAGTCTTCTGCTAGAGGACGTGTCCCAGATTACCAACTGAAGGCATGTTCACAGGCGTCTTTGTCTCTAGCTAGAACTCTGAAACTGGTGTGGCTGGTTGTGGGTCGGGCTCGCTTGATGTGACTTTGAAGTTTGTAGATGACCATCATTTCCCCCCTTGTCAGATACAAGGTGAGATGATGGAGAAAACTCAACTGCAAGACTGTTCAATACTCTGGAGTAAGTTCTGACATGTGATTGGAATATCTTCTTGGCTGTTGATGCCCATTGCCAAGAAGCGATCCATCCAAGATGAATCTTTTTTCTTGCAGGACGTTTGTTTCTGAAGCATTTGTGTGAAGAATGGGTGGTTTTATGACAGTGCTTACATGGATGAAGATCAAAACAGTGATCTTTCAAATGGAAAACTCGGTCACAGTGTTGGCATTTCACAATCTATTGTTGTTGTTGTTGCTATGGAAGAGGGGTAGAATCTGGAGCAGCTGGCAATGAGTTGTCATGAATGAATCCAACACTCTGAAACTGAATGGGCTTTGAGTAGTCTGGAATATGAAAGGACAAGTCCTTGTCATATCCAAGACTGGTTCTGTGATTGTTGTGGACAAGCTGTTCCCAAGGTCTAATGATGGGCTTCGGAAGTGCAGACTGAATTTATACATCTGCATGTACAATTGTTGCTTTATTGGGTACTAAATCTGAACGAACTGTAACATTATTGTCTCGCTGTTTATGGGAGTCTGTTTCAATATTCTGAACAAAAAAAGGTTTAGAATGATGACTCCACTGCTGTAACTCTTCCTACTGTAGCTTTGTCTCAAGCTGTAAAAACTCAATATTCTCTTGTACATTAAGCAAACAGGTCCTAATGTCAACAAGAGAAGCTTTGCTTATTCTTATTGTACCATGATCAAAGGAATGTATCAGAGTTTTTAAGAACTCCAATACTTCACCAATTCTGGCTATTTTATTCATTATCAAAATTACACTGATCAGTACTACGAACTTGTAGAGAAAAATCAACACTTACTCGCAATATGTCAATACAATTGGATTTTACAGCAGATTGCAATTTTCTTCAAATATAGTAATGGCTCTCAAATTCAGTTGTGTTTGGTTATATAAGCTTCATATTCCAACACATTTGAAATAACATAAAGTAATCAACGCCACATAAGGAGCATGAATCGACATGAAAAATGACCAACGTATATGCCAGATTGAATAGCAACCACGAGATTTTAAGAGGCAAATTTCTTAATATATAAAACCTGACAAGAATACAGAAGGAACAATGCTTTGAACTCTGGATTCAAAACCTCTCACGCTTCCATTTCTTTATTGGGAAGGGATGCATTTAAAACCATTTTTCGTGGCCCACATGGAATGAAAAGTTGTTGTCACATTATTTGCAATCACGGAATATAGTTAACACCAAAGAAATGGATCGAATCATCACCATTTTCACACCATACGTTGTCTTACCATAAGAAACCTCCTTGAACGCATCATACATAGTTCATACACCTTGGAAAATATTGTTAAACACGGCCTCCTCACCTCTACTTTACAATGCCTACTATAGTCGCGGTTGAAGATGCACGTCCAGCTACCCAACCTTTCTAAAATTAGCAGAGGAATTCACACCCAGACTTGTGCAATCCCAACGATCTATGGCAATACTAGGTCAGCCTCCAACTATAATCGAATTTTGTCCCTAGATTAAGCAAATTGACTTGTCCAGAAAATAATAAATTCATTCAAGAAGATTATTGCTTCAGGAATTAAATGCATAGTTTCATCACTCATTACAGGATGATAGCAGCAATTCTTATACCAGTGAAGTATTTGATCTCCAACAATCATACTACAGGCGTCTAGTCTTTGAAAGCGACAACATACACAGAATTTGTTCAGAATTTCAGCAAGCATTCATATGTGGCAGCAGAATTTTTCCATCAAGCCATGCACAGAGAACAACCATAGTTCATATGAAATTTATCAACAAAGATGATATATATACCAATTTTCAAGAGTGCACACGCCAACCTACACAGTCTATAATGTCATGCAACATTCACCATCGCACAGCAAAACACTCGTAGCTCATGTTAAACACACGACAATGAACAAGGTTTAACGCACCTCCAGGGTTCACAATACTTCTTGAAATTTCATTATTTCACAAGCGTCCATTGGAAATGCATATCTTTCAGTACTTGTAGCTGATCAAATACCCGACTATAACTCACCAAAAATCTCCTAGATGATAGATAGCCGCTTTAAGGCCTTATATAAAACTCATTTAAATTAAATAGCAGCCTCCCTTGACAATGCAAATCTTCCAGATGACCAAATATCACCTGCAGCCAGCTCTGTAGTTGACAAATATAGATTGTAACTTGAAGCAAACCTCTCTACCTTAAAATTTTGAACCTTTAAAGAAAACTTATTTAAAGTACATGTCCTGAACTTCAAAACGACTTTATTTTCTTCAAAATTTCTCCATTCCACAGATGCGGATCTCTTAAAAGATCAAATATTGAATAATGAAAAAGCCTTACCACATGGTATTCTGAAATCATTTCATAGTAGCCTCACCATTAAATCCGTAATGAAGATGATCTTTATAGCTTTGGTACTCCCTGTTTCATCTTGGCTCTCCTTGTACACGACAGGTTTACATTCACAGACATTCTCTGGGCATTCTCTATTTACTTGGAAGCAGTTACTATTCTTCTACAGCTAGTTTTATTATAGAGGAGCGGGAACATAGACAACTTGACGAGGCAATATATTTTATTTCTTGCGGCTTATAGGGGTTCTACATCCTAAATTGGATTTTTCGCTATTTCACTGAAAAACATTACTTCTGATGGATACCCTGCATATCTAGGCTCGTGCAGACAGCTCTTTATGTAGATTTCTTTTATTGCAATTTCAAAAGCTGGAAAAACAATGGAAGGTTGCATGTTCGTTTCACATCAGGTTCACGAAGCTTCCGTTGCACATACCATCTCCATATCCCGTAATCAAACAATGATTCAACGTATTCAGAATTGGAGGGATGTAACGTATTCAACATTGGAATGTAACCTCTGACGGTTTTAGGATCCGGGGTGAATTTACCATAATTACTGCTCTCAAGACACACTTCATGAAATTGAATTGAAATCTCTGCATACCAGAGTAGCTAATGCAATGACATTGGTGGAATTCCCCTCAATGCAAGAATTTAGGTAAGGATCCTATGTCTTCAATATATAACCACCACAACGTGGACCTGTATAAGCGACCTCTTACAAAACTGCCACAATGTGGATCTGTTTGCAGGTGATTCAATACCATATGGTAGGTACATTGATAAATATGATGATTATGGTGCTAGCCAAAACGCAAGTTTGCAGAACAGACAGAAATGTGGAATTGGTTGAGAGAATGTTAAGCAGAGTAACGCCAACTCTTACAGGTGAGACAAGCAGAGAAACGTCTAATTTCACAAAATTCAATACAGAGTAACACACAACAAATCAATGTCTGAGTGCGGGATTTTGGCAAATTTCAAGAAGAGAAGCGGATGAATATCATTAAGCAGACTGGAGAAAGATTCGGCCGCTTTTCTTTTTTTTACCGATTTCTAGAGGGTGAATCAGAGAAAAAAAATAGCTGACAGCATTATCTCCGAGTTAAATGTAACGCATAGGCTTGGGAGAAGGCAAATGGTTCAAGTTTCAAACATGACAACAAATAGCATTTCAGCATGTAAAGAGAGGCAGAGAGACCATCAGCATATCAATAGAGCCTTAGCATTTGAATTGTGCATATGATAGACCTGGTGATGCAGGATGATAGGAAACGCTTGAATTTACAGACCCGGGACGCCAATTTTTACTATTTATGGATTATGGGCAAAGGTGCAGGACTGACATGCACAAAACTGGCAGGTCTGCACACAGAAAAACGCTTTATAAGGTGGAAATTCTGCTTAATTCTGATTAGGAGAAAGGCGGAACTGACATATATATAGAGACCACAAAACAAGTGGCTCAAATTGGAGCAGGACCAGCAATCACCTACTCTGATACCATGTTAAACACGCATGGGTAACCAGCGTAATCTAAAGGATAAAACATGAGAGAGCAATTTTTATTAACAAATGATTTACATTTATAGTACATGTTGTGACCGTTGGGTTTCACATCCCAAGGTCTCTTAGACTCCTTTTTTCCATTCGGCTTCCACACTAACCCATTGAGGATTATGTGTCCAACAATTACTTTTTTTCATGATTTCTGCTTGATGTGACGTGGAATCGCCTATGTGATGTACTTGTTGTCATGATTTGTCATGTTATTTTTTGAGATCCCTTTTTTGTATGTTGATGGGATACTCATGTTGTCATCCTGCATGTTTACACTAAGATCCCTTTTATGCCATGTTGGTAGGATGCTCATTATGCATGAGTTTTGTGTCATACTGATAGGAGTCTTTTTGACTGAGAGTTCCTATAGTGGAACATCTCTTGGTGCCACTCCTGCTGGAGGGCATGTTCCTTGTATGATAGCGACATCACCTCTTATGTACATCATCATTACTGACAGCACTTAATGTAGCAGCCTACACCATCTTGACACCGGGGCCCGGACACGTAGTCCCTCCTAGACAAACTCCGTTATCAATGGCTTATGTTTTTATGTTGTTGATGATTGACATGTTCCTCTTCTTTACAACATGCACATGTATTCATTTATGTTTTTTTTAAATGCAATTTAACACATCATGAAAGTAAAATGTCTTGGAAGGGTCCTTCATCACACCCGGACCTGGATCAAGTGGTATCGGAGTGGTCTTTGCGTTGATGTGAATTGTAGCGTGAACAATGGAATGTGCGGTGACAAAGGATGAAAAAGTGATGTACGAGACCATGCTCAAAATTTGCAAAATGGTGGAAATCATGTATTAAACTCTACAGAAAGATACAAGGAAAAGGAGTGATTGCAGCTTCAGTTGCAAACCATGGAAGAGGCCATGGAAGAACTAAAAATAAACAAACATAATCTTCAATACATAATCTTCAAACAGAGAACGTTGAATTGAAGATGCATCTGCATGAAGAGAAAGAGGAAAAATAGAGTTTGCTACAACATCTGCAAGCCAAGGACGAGGCCTTGGAAAAGCTACAGCGTGACCCATGTGAGGTAAAATGTAATTGTCTGAATTCATGTATATTTCCTTATGATGATTTCACTGTTTTCGAAAATCATACCACAAGAATTAGCTCCAAACTGTTGAAGAAAATGGGGTATGAAGGAAAGGGCTTGGGCATTAATGGCCAAGGCATTGTCAACCCCATCAAAGTAGAAGAATTACCTCATCAGGTGGGACTTTGGTATGTTAGAAAAGAAGTTGGGGAATGCGCAGAGACATCTAGCGAACCACCAACAACAGATGATGAGAAGCCCTCATCAGTTCTTTCCAAATCGATAGAGGACGTAAAAGACGTTGATTTACTTTCGGTTTCATCATCACATAGTATGATTTATGTTGGAGATTTAGAGATCCCAATTATAGGGACAAACATGAGGCTCCTTACAAGGATGAGGCACGAGGAGAAAGAAAAACTTGGTATTAATAACCAAGGCATAACTCAACCTTTGGAGGTTGTGCATAAACATCGATTTGCAAGCTTGAGATACACCGAGGGAGAATGCTCGAAGGTGTCAGATTCTTTCGAGATATCATTGAAATAGTTGAGGAAAGAGAATGATGGGAACACATCCCCATCATCCCATGGTAGTGCCCATTGCAAGGAAAGAGTTGAGGCAAGCTCTCATCACCATACTTACACCAACGATAGCAAGGAAAGGTATAATCACTCTCGATGTTCGAATGTTCATTTCAATTATAATCATGTTTTTAATGTTGAAAGTAAAATATGGCATTGAAAAACATGTACCTTTTGTGGATTATATAACCATACATTTTATAAGTGTTGGAAAAGAATGGCAGCACACAAAAGGATGAGGCGTGAAAGACCCTCTCAACAGCAAGTAAAGAAACATGTTAAGCAAATCTGGAGGAAGAAAACCTATTGCAATCATTGCGATATAAGTGGTCATCAAAAAGCCACATGTTGGAGGCTCCATCTAGAGCAGCGCCTTAAAGACAAAGCATCGATGCATGAACCAGGTGAAGCAATTGTTCGACAAGAAAAACCACCACAAGGAGGTGACCCATTCACATTGATAAGTGAAAAATGGTTTCTAGACATGTTAGTGTTTCATGGTCGTTCTTTTGTAAATCATTTGTTGTATTTTAAAATGTAAAAGTGATGATGTGTTTTCTATTACTTGTTCAGCAACAATGATGTCTGGTCTTATTTTGAGTTGCATGATAAACTGTGAAAGTGATGTCGTGTTTCCATCACTTGTCAAGGGAACAATAATGTTTGGCCTTATCTTTGTAAATCATGTGTTGCAGTGATGAAGTGTTTTCCATCGCTTGTTGAAGCAACAATGATATGTTGGCCTTGTTTTCATAGCTAGGGTATTGTGTTCATCTTGATGTAAACTTGACCACCGAGTATGTGTTCTAAACTCATGGCAAGTATGGGATGCTTGGGTCATTAGTTTTTCATGAGAGTCAAGCATGTAATTTGAGAAAACAATGTACTACAGGTTGCAAAGGTTGCAAGTGTCGGCTCATCGCTTAAGACTCCGAAGAACAAAGGTGAAGGAGATGGAAGCGATACCTTTTCAGGACACATGTGATTCAGGTAAGGTACAAAGAAGTTGCAGATTATTTTTCATGCTTTTGGAGGACCAAAAGTTCCTCAGGGGGGAGGATTGATCCAGGTGGCTCTGGAGACACACAGGACAAAGAGGGCTTATGAATTCTCAAAAATAAAAGTGCTCAAAATGATTTTTACCGAAGACCAGAGCGTAGATCTTGTCGTCCTCATCGCAGCAGTGCAAATGGTTCGTCAATCTAAGCTCGTATGAGGGAGAATGAGCCAATCAAAGTTTTGGTCAAAGTTAGGTTGTAGGCCAAGTTTAAGTGCCCTACAATTTGACCAACCCTGAGGCATGAAACCTAGCTCCCGAAATCAGTCGAAATTGTGGCCTCGTTAATTTGCCTGATATCCCTTATTTCCTAAAGATTTGAAAATCACCTCTATGTTAAATAAAAATTAAAAAAATATTATTATGGTGGCGAGCCACCACACCCGCCACCCCCAAAAACCATTTCATAATGAAAAAAATGTTTATTAAAAGGCCGACAGGCCATAACCCCCACTGACCTAACTGCAACCTCACACAATGAATTTGAAATGGGCTCAAAGCCCTCCAACCGTCACCCACTATAATACATTATATTAATGGGTTGGGCGCGGGCCACCTTCGGTGAACTGTGCCCACACATCGAAACCCATACGACATATCCATATTTAGTTCAGGACTGGCGAGGTTCAAACCTGCCCAGCCCACATGGCTGGCCCCCAAGCAGGCAGCCCCATAAAATAGTGTTGCAGCCCATAAACAGTGTGCAACCATACCATAAAACAAACGTGCCATAAATATTAACCAACCACCAAGTTAATATGCGCAGACCACTATGGGTTTCAATTAGTGCGGGGGAAATGGGGAGGGCTACCCAATGCGGACCCGACCTCTTTAAGAAAAATAAATTCTGTTAAATATAACAAACAGTGCATTAAAATGGAGGGGGTGGGGTTTCACCACCTGACCTCGTCCTTACTATTCGGGATGTATACCAATCTGCCCAAATTGCCTCTTTGTTAAATCCGCCAAAGAAAATTTATATAAACCTCATTTTTTCAGTGCACCCAGAGATAGAGGAACCAGGAGCAGGCACGCATTTCGAGACAAGAGGAGGTAGTGCACGCAGTTCGAGGAAGCATTTTGCAAGAGGGCCAAATTTTCACTTTGTCATATTTTGACAATTTTATATGGTTTCAACACTTCTTGATGCCACAAAAGCAATGGCGTTGTTCATTTCTCCATCATGGTTCTGCATTTTTCAGCTATTTTTCAGTATGCAGGTGGAACCATGACTGCTGCAAAAATAGGGAGCAGAACCATGATCCTTGAAATTTTCTCGAGGAGGTGAGTTTTCTCCATGTCAGAATATAGTCAAGTTTACAGTCATTTTTCATGGTTTTCCGCAGGGATTGCAATGGCAAGGTCAAATTCGCCTTTGGGGTTGCAGATTTCCAGTCCACCTATGGAGCAAAATTTTTGAGGAAACTAGGAGGAATAAAAGATTCCTTGAGCACCAAATTCTCAATTTCTCAAAATTTAAAAATTGGACAGTCAATTTTGCACTATTCGACGCCACAAATCTGATGGTGCATTCAGATTTCTCATTTGATATTCTATTCTTCAGCCACTTTTCTAAGTGGAATGTTGTGTCAACATTCATGTGCGAGCAGCCATTTCCATGCGATTGATGCCGTGAGATCGATGGCACAAACAGCTTCAGCAGTTTGACATCTGCTTCTTCCGATGGCCCTTGGTTGTGAGGTATATGAAGTGTGTTCATGTACTTACTTTGCTATGCATTGTGCTGCACAGATCCCTGTTTGTTGGTGATGAGGGATCTTATTTATTACTTGTTTTCATGATTCCTGCTTGATGTGACGTGGAATCGCCTATGTGATGTACTTGCTTTCATGATTCGTCATGTTATTTTTTGAGATCCCTTTTTTGTATGTTGATGGGATACTCATTTTGTCGTCCTGCGTGTTTACAATAAGATCTCTTTTATGCCATGTTGGCGGGATGTTCATCATGCATGAGTTTTGTGTCATATTGATAGGAGTCTTGTTGAGTGAGAGTTCCTGTAGTGCAACATCTCTTGGTGCCACTCCTGCGTGAGGGCGTTTTCCTTATATGATAGTGACATCACCTCTTATGTACATCATCATTACTGATAGCACTTAATGCAGCAGCTTACACCATCTTGACACTGGGGCCCGAAGACATAGTCACTCCTGGACAAACTCCGTTATCAATGGCTTATGTTTTTATGTTGTTGATGATTGACATGTTCCTCTTCTTTACAACATGCACATGTATTCATTTATGTTTTTTTTTAAATGCAATTTAACACATCACAAAATTAAAATGTCTTGGAAGGGTCCTTCGTCACACCCAGACCCGGATCACATATACATCAAAGCGCACAAGGACCCAGCCAAACAATGGAGAAAGATACCCTTTGTAGCCACAGACGATCTCATCTTTAACGTACTCGAGACATGGCCGCCGAAGTGGCGTGATCCAGACATTGCGAAGATAGAGAAGTCAGCAGCATAGAGGAAGAAAGAAGAGGCCAAACTGCGCATCGCACAGTTGGCAAAAAAGAGAAGGAAGGAGGCAGTGGCAGTAGAAGCACGGGCAGCGCGAGATGTTCCACAGACAAAAACTGATCAGGAAAAGGCTGCAGCAGTAGCAGTGCAGGAGGCAACCATGAAGGTGCGCAAGTACCAAACATCACCTTCGAATGGGCAGGAAGCAGAGGAAGAAGAGGGAGGCACAGAACCACAAACTGCGTCAACACAGTTGCAGTTCCAGCACCCTACCAAGTGGATAGGGCCACGTAAGAAGGTCAAGACATTGAAGTTGTCTATTGACCCGATAACCCTAACCGAGGGTGATCTACACAACATCGGTGAGACAATGCACGATGTCACCTCCGAGGCCCTCCAAAATTTTATGCAGGGGAGCTAGATTGTGTTGGGGACCCTCAGAGCACAGCTACAAGAGTTGTAGGTGCAACCTCCTTTGGTTGGTACCCTTTTGACCAGCTTCGCAGTCAAAACAACAACAGCAGAATAGATGTTGCACGCTTGGGTGACGAATACCATAGTGCTACCAGAAGGGGCACTAATGACAACAAATGAGGCCAACAGGCCTATGGCTAGCACGGTGAAGGGTCTCAACATCAACATGGATGCACTCCTGCAGGAGACCTTATACATTCTGCAGGATGGGATAAATGCAGAACTGCGGGCTAGGGAGAGGCGTGCACTGCAAGTCCTCAGTGAGCAAAAAATCAACATGGAATAGTTGAGCTTGCAGCGTGACGAAGTGGTGTCACAGAATCGACAGCTGGTACAGGTACTAGATGAATCTTGCCAAAGCGTCTCGGAGCTATCCATCCCAACAAACACACCAACATAGGCATGCATCCACAGGCTAGTAGCAGGGGTGCGCAAAGCGCGGGAGGAAATGGCAAAGGTTCAGCTGGAGTTGAACCTTCAGATTGCCAATCTGTGGTTAAAGGCGCAGCATTCCACCCCTCTGGAAGTCAGAGAACAACGCACTAGCGCTATTACAACAGGACTGGACGAGATTGGTAGTGCAGTGTGAGACTGCACCAGCATGTTGGAAGAGTCATTTTAGGTCCTCACAAATCTGTAGGAGGACAACAACATCCGGCGCTTAGAGACAGAGGCGTGAGAACTCCAACAGCAATATGAAAACGTCAAAGGAACTGCGTAAGTGGTGGCCCTCACTCAGAGGCTCACACCAATGCAACAGGCCAAAGCCCTGAAATAACAGGTGGATGTGGCACAACACAAGGAAGCAATCCTAAAGGTGCGCCTTCAGCCTTGGATCAATGAGGCCTTCACCATCACAGGAAAAATTAAAGGCAAGCTTACACACATGCAGGGGATACAGGCATATGTGCAGAGAAGCACTTCCAACACCACGGTCTCTGAACAACGCATGCAACAGATCCAGCAGGCAGCAGCTTAGTGCGTTGCTGACCTTGCAGCAGTTCGAGCAGAGTTGGAAGGACTCCGTGCAAAGATCTCCACACCGACAGAGTGACTCAAGGGTGAGTCACAATGTTTGTGTTGGGGGCCTGTTGGATATGGAATCCTGCCAATTCATGTTTTGGGGCTGAAAGACCATGTTTTGACCAAATATTTTTGTAAAAGCCCCACAAATTGTGGGTGCAGAGCATGAGATTACGATAGAGTCACAAGGTTTCCTGCCCTTGTTTTGTAATGTAATGTCAGCTTAATAGACCTACCCATGGTCCGTGGACCATGGGATTGTATAAATAGAGCGAGGCTCTAAGTGTAGAGAAGGGAATAGGAGGATGAGAAGTCTAAGTGATTGAGTAAAAGTGTAAAGTGTGTCTTTAGGTCATATTGTAGGGGAAGGATCTGCAGCTGAGTGCGCAGAGGCCAAGTAGTCTACAGCTGAATGCACGGATCCCTACAGCTGAGTGCGCAGGGCAGGTCAAGTCTATAACCATTGGAAGAATCAATAAAGAGAATTTTACCATATTTATGTGCATCTTTTCCTATTTTAATATATGATTGGGTATAATTTGCAAGTATATTGTTTATTTGTTGCGCGAACTTATATGAATGTTTTGTATAACTAATTATAACATAAGACATCCAAGTACATGAAGGTAATTAACTGGTATAGGAAGATAAGTAAAATCTCGGGTACTAGCGCAGAGAACGACTCTAGCAGCGTGGAAGCTCCACAACCCCTGGTTAGGGTTATGTGAAGGCAGTGTATCAAGGCGTGAGGAACAAGGAAGTGCATGAAGTAACCTGCAGGTAGGGACAAACAGTGGGACCAATCAAACCTCTCAGACATCTCAAGGGTGTGGAAACCTGGTTCTACCACCCTCCCATACTACTTCGGGTGAGACCTCAGTCCGCACTCCGCATATTGTCACCGAAAGGGCCAGTAGTACAATGATTTGTTTGGCTAATTAAATTCGAACCTGGGTCAAGCCCCAACAAACCAACAAGGAGATCCAAAACCTATCCCTCATCGAAAATTCAAGAAGAGGTGATAACAAAGCAAAAGAAGGCGTGGGTTTTATTTCCCATCTTTCTTAATGGGATTGACTCAAAGAGAAATAAATAGTTTCACGCTCATTTTATTAAACACGCACTATTTCACTTTAGTAAGTGAATAAAGGTAAAAGTTGGCATTGATATACATACATGTGTGTGTACGGTATGTTTTGGCCACCCATATAAGGATTGTTTTCCTGCATTCTATAACATTCAAGTCACTCAAGTCTAATTAAACTATCATTGGTTCATGCCAAGGAGCTCCATAACTTATCAAATGAATCAATACAATAAACAAGCATAACTACATAAATTTAACTAAAATAGTGAAAATGGAATTAATGAATAAGAAAAAAGTGAACTTTATTAGTCATTATGAAATTTTTCACTTGTGGAGGGAGAAGTGTTACTTGATTCATCAATTAATACACCTCATTAATTATATTTGTTATGAATCAATAAATGTATTTTTTAAGTTTCCCTCCTTTATTGATTATAAATTTCCATGCATATTCCATTTCAACAAGTTGTCACAATTGATCTTTTACAACATTCTCAATTTTTTATTATTAATTTTATTACTTTAGATATAGGATTAATTATTACTATTGTACTACTTACAATTATGGAATTAACTAAAACAAAAATGAATTAAAATAATCAAATGAACACATAATGTGATCTAACAAATCGGATAAGGGAGAAAACCCAGCCATAAGGTGAGGTGTGTGCTCTACTCTCTTTTTCTCATTTGTGAAATGTAAGTGAAAATAAAGGGGCACCCACTTGGAGTTTCCATGGACACTATGTCATGAATGGTTATTATAGAGTCTTCTAACTCCTATGTTTTTATTCAATATCCCACTCCTTGATTTTCTACTCAACTATTAAAATAACAATAATAGTAGAATGGAACCCCTTCCTTTCATGGTAAATTAGTATTTAACATAGCTTAATAGTCATATATGGTTAGGGTTATGGTTTTTGCATGGCTCAATCCTTAATTAGTATTAGGGTTTTTTACAATGTTGCGAAAATCGCGATTTTTTGACTCAGCCGATATTATCGCCCAATTTTTACAAAGTTTTTTTCAAAAGAATTGCGATTTTCTCCAAAAAATCGCAATTCGAACAGAAAAAATTGTGACCATCCAGGGCAACGCATTGTATAAGTAAATTGATGAGTTTTATTTCTCATTTTTAGCAGACAATGGACTTGTTTGAGAGCTAAGGAGGAGAGGAAGGCATCCACTAGGGCAGAGGAGGAGAAATACGGGAGATTTTAGTATCCCAAGCAAGAGAACTTTGTGTTTGGACCAAATTTCTTCGGCAAACCATGATTTCTAGGTATGGGCACCAAATTTGGCCATTTTGTTTCAGTTTTTTTCTTTTTTTCTTGGGTTTCTATAACCCATTGATTATCAATAATTTTTAATGGATTTGATGGTGTTTTTTTTTCATTTTTGTTGCATAGAGTGGAGAGGGTTCATTTTGGTCAAACATGCAAAAACTTGATTGTTAGATTTATTAATTTAATTTTTTCTTGTGCTCTATTTTTTTGCATCATTTTTTATTGGGTTTGAATGTGCATTTTTTCTATTATTGTTGGATTGAGTTGAGTTTTTTTTTTGTCAAAAATTCAATGTGTTGTGTCATGTATGTAATTTATTTATTCATTTTTTTTTAACTTTCAATTCTTGTTGTGCCATAGGTTCAACTTCAAACTTCATCTTACATTAAAACTCAAGAGTTCAACCAATTTACAAACATTCCAAGGAAATTGGACCATCTTTGGGAATTTGGTGAACTTGTGGAGGATTTGATAGAATAAACTTGTCTTGCAAGTTGTGTGGGCAGCATATGTCAGGGGAGGTTTATAGATTGAAGTATCACCTTGCACAAATCCCTGGGCGTGATGTAGGGCCTTGTGCCAATAGAAATGTGGAAATCATCCGAAGATCCATGAGATCATTGGAAGAATTAGAGCAAGACAAAGTGACCAAAGCAGATCTGAAGAAGCAAGTAGCAGGGAATGTGTTAGGATGTGAATATCGAAGTGGCATTGGTTCTACTTCAGCATCAATGTCTACAACCAACCCTGTAGCTACCTCATCATTTTTTGTTCTTAGAACCATGGCTGGTTCACAACCATCTATCACTTCAATGCTTAATAAAAAGGAGAAAGAATAAGCTGACAAGTTGTTGGGAAAGTTTCTCCTTTGGAGTGATATTCCTTTCAGCGTTGCAAAGAATAATCCATTTTTCCAGCCTGCTTTTGATGATATTGCAATTGTTGGACCAAGGTACAAAATCCCTTCTTATGATGGCTTTAGAGGCTGCATTCTTCAAGATGAAAAGGTTTACTACAACAAAAGATTGGAGGAGTTTAGGGCAACATGGGCACAAACAGGATGCACTGTGATGTCAAATGGTTGGACCGACTAAAAGGGGAGAACCCTTATAAACTTCTTGGCTAATTTTACCAAGGGGACAATGTTTATGAAATATGTTGATGCGTCTTCAAATGTCAAAGATGCAAAATTATTATGTGATTTGTTGGATGTGTTTATTTTGGAGGTGGGTGCAGAACATGTTGTCCAAGTCATAATAGACAATGTTGCAAATTATGTTGTTGCTGGTAAGATGCTTATGGAGAGGCATCATACTTTATTTTGGACACCTTATGCTACACATTGTATTGATTTGATGTTGGAGGACATAGGAAAAATTTCCTTTGTCAAAGATATTGTTGACTCATAAAAAAGCATTACAAAATTTATATATAATCATGCATCTGTGCTTAGCTTGATGAGAAAATTCACCAACAACAAGGAGTTGGTGCACGCCATCATTACACGGTTTTCCACCAGTTTCATATCTCTTCAATCCCTCTTGAATTCTATGTGGGATGTGAAGAGAATGTTTCTTTTAGATGAGTGGCATGCTTTGATATTTAGCTGCAAACTAGAGGGAGAGGCCATATGCAGAGTAGTTTCATACCAGGAAAACTTCTGGGTGGGAATGCAGGAGGTGTGCAGCGTTACTGATCCTTTCGTAAAGGTTCTTCAATTAGTTGATGGTGAAAAGCCTGCAATGGGCTATTTGTATGAGGCCATGGACAGGGTCAATGAATCCATTCGGGCCTACTATGATGATAAGGGAGATGAGGGGTTTCAGAAACAACTCCTCCTATGGGAAGTGATTGATGAATGATGGAAAAACACACTCCATCATCCCATTCATATTGCAGGGATCTACCTGAACCCCACATTTTCATACCCATGTGGGTTCTTATTTGATGCTGAGATCATGGATGGATTCTTAACCTATGTTCGGAGGATGGTGTGATGTCCAGTAGAACATGCAGAAATCTCCAAAGAAATGGAGATATACAGGATGGCAGGTGGCACATTTAGCTTTGAGATGGTTGTGGTTGATAGAAAGATTAAAATGCTAGGTATTTTTTAGTTTGTTTAAAATTTCATTGTCTCTTCAAGTTCATAACTTCATACTTTGCTTCAACTTTCAAATTTCATTTTATTTTCTTATGTTTATCTTATTTGTAATTTTGTTGTAGATGCATGGTGGACTCGCTATGGTGCCAGAGTACCCCATCTGCAAAATCTTTCCATTTGAATCCTCAACCAAACATGTAGATCCTCAGGATGCCAGTGCAACTGGAGTGTATTTGAAAAAATACACAACAAGAAGTGCAATAGGTTAAACTTAAAACTTAAAATATCCCAAATTTCCAATTAATTTTTTGAATTCATTAAATAATATTTTTTTATAATTATTATTTTATGATCTTTGTACAGGTTGGGGTCCCAGCAACTTAATGACATGGTCTACGTCTACTACAATATTCGATTGTGGGTGAGGCAACTTGAGAGGATACCTGATATGGAGGCCATCTCA